>QJPP01007018.1:0-30153 GCA_003996215.1 Jaltomata sinuosa | reverse complement strand
GGAGGATACTATTGAGGTGTTCATGGATGACTTCTCTATTGTGGGTGGCTCTTTTGATGATTTTTTGGCCCATTTGAGTTGTGGTTGTGTCCAAACTGCTAGCAGGTGAAGGTAGAACATCAGAGATCAGGAGGTATGACTCAGGATATTGACATTCCTACTTAGAAGTAGGAAATGATCAATATGGACTTTGTCACACGACTTTATTTGGGTAGTGGTAGACAGGTTAACAAAATCAGCCCATTTCCTACTTGTCAAGACTACTAATTTGACAGAGGATTATGCCAGACTCTACATCCGTGAGTTAGTCAAATTGCATGGGGTTTCTTTTTCTATCATCTCAGATTAGGGCACTCAGTTTACATTCTAGTTTTGGAAGTCTTTCCAGAAATACTTTGGTACTCAAGTAAATCTTAGTATATCATTTCATCCGCAGACAAATGGCCAGGAAGAACATACCATCTAGACTTTAGATGACATGTTGAGGGCTTGTGTGATTGATTTCAAAGGTAATTGGGATAATCACTTACCTCTTATAGAATTCGCCTTCAATAACAGCTTTCCATTCTAGCATCAAGATGGCCCTGTATGAGGCACTTTATGAGCAGAGATATATATCTCCTATTGGTTGGTTTGAGGTAGGTTAAGCTGTATTGATATGGTCAAATTCAGTTCATGAGACTATGGAAAAGGTTTAGCTCATTAGGGAGAAGTTGAAGACTACTTAGAGTCATCAAAAATCTTATACAGATGTGAGAAAAAGAGACATAGAGTTTGCAGTTGATGATTAGGTGTTTCTGAAGGTTTCACCTATAAATGAAGAATTGAGATTTGGTAAAAAAGGGAAGCTTAGTCCCCGGTATGTAGTTCCTTACTGGATTTTGAGGAGAATTGACAATGTGGCTTATGAGTTAGAGTTTCCCACGGAGTTAGCATTGATGTACCCAGTCTCTCATGTGTCTCTATTAAAGAAGTGCATTGGTGATCCAACCTTAGTTGTACCATTAGAGAGTGTGGGCGTGAAGGATAGTCTCACTTACGAAGACGTCCTAATTGAGATTCTTGACCGTCAGGTTCATAAGTTGAGAAATAAAGAAGTTATGTTGGTGAAAGTCCTTTGGAGGAACCAGTCAGTCGAGGGATCTACTTAGGAAGTAGAAGTCGACATGATGACTATAATGACCTGTTCAGTCATTATTAAAAGGCACCTTATTATGGATGAGCTATTCATGCAAAGATCGAGTTAGAAAAACTTTCGAGTTGGGGAGCTGGAAATTTTGGACTAGGCTAGTCTCGGATAAATTCTGAGAGAGGTAAGGTCCAGGGTAATTCAGGAAAGGATTGGGTAAAATATCTAAGTTTGAGCTAGATTTCCTTTTAGCTAAGGTGTTAGGGAATCTGTAGGACTTTTCAGAAGTGAAATCGGGTGAGTAGAACTCTCGATATCGAAATTGACATGAAGGGGTTGGTTCAGAACGTCAGGATTTGAAGTGTGTTGTAAAATGGGCAATTTTAGGGGATTTTTTCAGGTTCTATTCCATGTAAACCTCTGTAGCAGTTGACACCGTGCTACCGCGATGACCCCTATAGTGGAGAAATTTCCGCTATAGCGGAAGTCAAGGCGATCAACCCCGCTATGGCAGACGGCTACCGCTATAGCGGTATTTATCCTCTAGAGTGGGATGAAAGGACCAGAAAACCTAGAAATGGATTTTATAATCCAATTCTCTCCTCTCTAGTTAAAAACAGATGAAGGTTGCTCCAATAACCCTCCTTGGTTGCTCCAAAGCTTGGGAGCAATGGGGAGGGGAGATTTTGGCTAAGAAGGGGTGAAACCATAGATTCCAGGTCCGTACTCTATCAGGAATCGCCTCAATGGATCTAGAAACTTGTGTTTAGACCTCTATATCAGATTCTTGGCATCTAGGTAGGCTAGGTTTAATTGAATAGTTGTAGACCCGTATTTTCTTGCATAATATTGTGTAGAATGACTGGAGGATTCATGCTTAGGCTTTCGGGCATGAAGTCTGCAGGAATATTGTATTTGTCTGGCTGGTTGATTGAATAGGGAATGATGGGGTCGGGGTGATAAGTTTTCATCCCGTGTTTATTTTTACTTGTTAACTTGTGTGTGATTCTAGATTCCAGGGAACTAGATTGTGGGTAGGTTCGGGGAATCAGAAATGTTGTGAGGGAATAAGTTGCTAGGTAATAGCAGGTTCCCGGGGATACTTCTACTAAGGGAAGTAGGATGAATAGGAAGGGTTTGAATTCCTTTATATATGATAATAAATAAATTCCCTAAGATGTGCTCACATTCCGTGAAGGGGGTCCGGAGTTGGGGTAAACAATTATATGTGTTTAGAGGGTAAACTGTGAATTAGTCTTCGGATAGGATTTTAATGTTGGGGGTTATGAACCTGTTTGTTGGATAGGTGATGGTTATTGTTTTCCTAATGCAATTATGTGTTCATGTAACTGTGGCTTAGTATTGTATGTGCATTACATGCTCAGGGAATAAAATTGTTAATGTCTACGTATCAGGGTGTCAATTATGTGAAATGAACTTAGTTTTGTTGCTTGTTTGTGTACAAGTATGATTTTGTTCATTAATTATTGACTGTTGTATTGTGGGTAACTTTCGGTTGGCTTGAGTACCACTCTTGGTACAGGTTCTATAATGGTTGGCTCGGGTAGCACGCCTGGTACGGGTTTACTTATTGTTCATTACATATTGGTTCCTTGAGTGAACCGGGTTTATCTGTGATTGATGTTCTTTACATATTGGTTCCTTGAGTGAACTGGGTTTATTTGTGATTGATGTTCTTTACATATTGGTTCCTTGAGTAAATTGGGTCTATCTGTTAGTGATGTTCTTTACATGTTAGTTCCTTGAGTAAACCGGGTTTATCTGTTATTGATGTTCGTTACATGTTTTGTTTCTGAGAGGGCAAGGATTTATTATTACTTGACATATATATATTTGTCCTTGAAGGCGGGGTTGGTATGCTTAAGTGATAAGGTGGTTTCTTCTGTAAATTGAGGTTATATATTAAATGGCATAGATGTCCTAGGGATCCTTGCGAGGTCCGGGTGGTTTGCAAGTTTTGACACATTTATATGTAGTCTGGTTACTTGCATAGTTGGATATGACTTATAAGGTTGTTAAGTCCGGTTGTTGACTGGGGGTATTATTGATAGTCATATGAACTTGGTTGTTTCATGTTGTATGGTAGTATTCTGTTAATGGCGTACACTCAAATTTCCCATTTATTACAAGAGTGACATGCTAGCTAGTGGTGATGTCTGGGCTAGTTGGGCACAATACTAGAGGTGTTGTGGTGTATATTTGACTGGTCCAAGATGGGTGAGCTTGGAGGGACTAAGGTTCCTAGGGGGTCAGGTTGTACTAGTTTAGTGAAACAATGCTAGTATTGTGTGAGTTACTAAATCAGCGGGATGTCAAGGGTAAGGAACCTTGGGGGGTTGAATACGCAAAAACTCACAGATAGTCAATTATTATGGGATAAGGGCTAAGGGTCAAGGTTGTTAACTTAGGATCTTAAGTCAGGGTGAAAGACATACTAACAGGGTTAGTTAGTAATGTAAACTATGGGATTGAAACTGGTAAGGTAGTCCTAGTGTTAAGTATGACTTGGGAAGTCCTAGTGTTATGTGTGATCATTTGGTTTGACCAGGATAGAGGATGAAATTCCTGCTAATGATGGAGTTAGCAGCGAAATGATGTAGCGAGGCTTGGGATGGAACGTATGAGTTCATAGTGTTAATATCATGGAGGGTAAATGTGGATGATGAAAGACTGGATTCTTGTAACTTATTGCATATTTTCTCTTGATTTCTTATATGATGGTATGCGGTGGATTCAGGTCGACCGATGATGCCTATCAGTACGTGCTGTTTATATTGATACTACTCTTGCTATCCCTTTTTGGGTATAGTCTGGTTGCAGGATCCGTGAGGTTTCTTAGGTACAGGACGACGATGATCTCCAGCAGCTTCTACTCTTCGTTTCCATGATGGAATCTGTGTCTTATTTTTATACTTTGTATTTCTCCTTAGATATCTTGTACCTGCTTAGACTAGTTCCTAAGGAGGGTTATATTCAAGTTTTTAAGGTCTAACTATATTCAAATTTGTAATGCTTTCTTTTTCAATAGAAAAGGGTTACTTTCTTATATTTTACTCTTAATTTTTGCAGTTACCTGTTGAATCGGGTGGTAAGGGTTCTTCTATCTAGGTGCATAGAGTAGGTGCGCGCACGCCCTGGTAGTTGGGTATGATATCAGAGCCTAGGTTACCGGTCTCCCGGTACAAGAGCAAATGTTGAATAGAGCCCTGCAGATTGGTATGTTGACGTCCACATCAAATCTTCGGAAAGCTATGAAGCATTCTAGGAATCATCTCTTTTCTTTCATTTTTTTGTACGGATCGTTATTTGCGGGTATGGGTTGAGTCCAATTGGTATCTTGCAATTCCAATTAGTATCTCAACGAGGCAAAGGATGTCATTTGACTTTGGTTGTAATGATACAAGCAAGAGAAGTTAGAACCGAGAAGGTTCTAATTGGTATCTGGCCTTAGAGGTTGTGGTAAGGCATGGATAATGGACTAACAATCATCCATAGGGCGAATAAAGAGTAGTAGATGTGGCTTGAATTATGCTAAAACTTGAAGCTCAAAATTATGTGTGTTGCATACTTGTATGACTGCAATTGTTGGTGTGTAATTGATTGCCTTACTGTGAACATTCTTGGCCTGGGAGTAGTTATAACTTGATTGTTGTGTGCATTGTTTAGTGATAAATTGTTATGTGTATTGAATTGAAATTTTATATTACATTTTAGATGGGCTTACCATTGGTAAAAATTCTAAGGGGACATGATCATTTGTGACTGTAGGGAAACTCCGATTTCAGGATAGTCAGGATTAGTTGGGAATCATGAGGAAAAAGGGCTAATCTTGTATGATAGCGGGAATGTGATATTATGAACAACTTTCTGGTATGTTTCTTAACTGATTTTATGATAATGTGGTGCTAAATTCTCAATTATGCATTACTGGGGTTGGTCTTGGGGTTATGTGTAAGACCATGACATAATTTCAGGGGTTAATGTTGATAACAGGAAAGGGGGAATAGGTTAATTTTATAGAAAATGGTAAAATTTTTGGGTTGTTGTTGTTGGGGATAGCCGCTATAGCAGGGTGGGAAGTGCATTATTCCTATCCTGATTTACCCTGTTTAGTTTTCATTCTCGTGTTGTTCTAAATTGCTAGTTGAGCTGCTAGCTATTGCCTGAATCATAAAAATTAGCATTTACGTGCGATAAAAAGGAAGGGTAGATATGGTAACCCAGGGCATAAGGGTTATTGGCTGAGTAGTGTTGGACATTACTCGTAGGCTTATTTTTTTTAGAGTGATCACTGGCTGATAGTAGCTCTTGAAAGGGGTATATCAAAATTATAGAGAATGTGAAATAAGTTGGCTTATTCATGGTCGGTGATCCTTAGTAGTAGGGTTGGTTGAGGGAGTGGGGTTAGTAAATGGTTTCTTGATCAGTCATGTCCCTCTTATTGACCATGATAATACCCAGTGTTACTTCTCTTTGAGTGGTGGGGGTGTGCTAGTTATAGGATTGGTTAGGGTGTAAGTGCCCGGGTAGAATTCTCCCTAGGATGAGAGTTGACAAAAAGCTTGGGCTAGGATGGGTTCCAATGGAATTTTAGTGTTGTGTGATTTAGAGATGCTTGGTGTCTCGGGGTGTATTGTTTGATGTAAGTAGGGTGATATCATGGTAGGCAAGGGACCTAGTATCTCATAGAAAACTTCCGAAATGAAGTTTGGGTTAGTAGAACTCCGGGTATAGCATTTAACGTAAAGGGGTTAGTTCGGGATTTCAAAATCTGGGTTTGTGTGTAGAAAAAATAGCTAAAACTTAGATTGTTTGGAGTTACTGCCTTGCCTATACTGCTAAAGTGGGAGGCAGGGCGCTACCACGGTGCCTCCATAGCAGAAATTTTTCCACTGTAGCGAGGTTGCTATAGCGGGACTGGGTTTCCACCACGGTTTTGGTTTCTTCATGGCATGGAAATTATGTTTTAGTCTGTTATGTCTGAATTTCTTTTGCTTCAGTATTTTGACGAGGCTCCAGATTTCTTGGGCAATCAGGGAGGAGTACTCTGATTGGTCTCGTGTAGCTTGAAAGGAGAGAATCCTTGATAGAGTGGGATATAATTAAATTTTTTATTGAGTTGGGTACACCGAGAGTTTTAAGAGTTTTGGTGGTTCACATAAGGTTATGATTACGCTATCATGGCAGAGCGTAAGGTTCAAGGGGTGAGCTCATTCTTTTTCTTCACTCTTAGAGATCATTCAGGGATGAACGATGGGTAAATTGGTATCTATTGTAATGACCTATTCAGTTGTTATTAAAAGGCACCTCGTTATGGGTGAGCTATTCATGCAAAGATTGGGTTAGAAAAACTTTCAGGTTGGGCAGCTGGAAATTTTGGGCTAGGCTAGTCTCGGATAAATTCTGAGCGAGGTAAGGTCTAGAGAAATCCGGAAAAGGATTGGGTAAAATGTCTAAGTTTGAGTTAGATTTCCTTTTAGCTAAGGTGTTAGGGAGTCCATAGGACTTTTCAGAAGTGAATTCGGGTGAGTAGAACTTCCAATATCGAAGTTAATGTGAAGGTGTTGGTTTAGAATGTCAGGATTTGAAGTGTGTTGTAAAATGGACAATTTTTGGGGATTACCCTAGGTTTTGCTCTCGATTGACACTGCACTACCACAATGACCGCTATAGTAGAGAAATTCCCTCTTTAGCGGAAGTCAAGGCGGTCAACCCCGCTATAGCAGACGACTACTACTATGGCGGTGCCGCTATAGCAGGATGATGGGATCAGAAAATCCAAAAATGGGTTTTATAATCCCATTCTCTCCTCTCTAGTTAAAAACAGATGAGGGTTGCTCCAAACACCCTCCTAGGTTTCTCTAAACTTTAGAGCCATGGGGAGGGGAGATTTTGGCTAAGAAGGGGTGAACCCATGGATTCCAGGTCCAAACTCTATCATGAATCACCTCCATATAGCCAGAAGCTAGTGTTCATACCTCTGTAGCAAATGCTTGGCATCCAGGTAACCTAGGTTTTATTGAGTAGTTGTAGACCCGTATTTTCTTGCATATTATTGTGTGGAATAACTAGAGGATTCATGCTTAGGCCTTAGGGCATGGAGTCTACCATAATATTGTATTTGTCTGGCTGGTTGATTGAATAGAGAATGATGGGGTCAGGGTGATGAGTTTTTATTTTGGGTTTGTTTTTACTTGTTAACTTGTGTGTGATTCTAGATTCCAGGGAACTAGATTATGGGTAGGTTCGGGGAATCATAAATGTTGTGAGGGAATAAGTTGCTAGGTTATAGCGGGTTCCCGAGAATACTTCAATTAAGGGAAGTGGGATGAATATGAAGGGTTTGAAGTCCTTTATGATAATAAATGGATTCCCTAAGATGCGCTCACATTCTGGAAAGGGGGTCCGAAGTTGGGGTAAATGATTATATGTGTTTAGTGGGTAAACCATAAATTAGTCTTCGAACAGGATTTCAATGTTGGGGGTTATGAACCCGGTTGTTGGGTAGGTAATGATTATTGTTTTCCCAATACAATTATGTGTTCATGTAACTATGGCTTAGTATTGTACACGCATTACATGCTTAGGGAATGGAATTGTGAATGTCTAATTATTCGGGTGTCAATTATGTGAAATGAACTTGGTTTTGTTGCTTGTTGGTGTACAAGTGTGATTTTGTTCATTAATAGATGACTGTTGGATTGTGGGTGACTTTCGATTGGCTCGGGTACCACGCTTGGTACGGGATACATACTGGTTGGCTCAGGTACCATGCCTGGTATGAGATAATTATCAGTTGGCTCGGGTACCATGCCTGGTATAGGTTGTATAATGGTTGGCTCGGGTACCACGACTGGTACGGGATTACTTGTTGTTCATTACATATTGGTTCCTTGAGTAAGCCGGGTTTATCTATGATTGATGTTCTTTACATATTGGTTCCTTGAGTGAATCAAGTTTATCTATGATTGATGTTCTTTACATATTAGTTCCTAGATTGAATCGGGTCTATCGGTTAGTGATGTTTTTTACATGTTAGTTCCTTGAGTGAACCAGTTTTATCTGTTATTGATGTTCTTTACATGTTGGGTTCCTGAGAGGGCCAGGATTTATTATTACTTAACATATATATTGGTCCTTGAGGGATGGGTTGGTGTACTTAAGTGATAAGGTGGTTTCTTCTGTAAACCGAGGTCGTATGTTAAATGACAAAGATGATGTCCTAGGGATCCTTGGGAGGTCCGGGTGGTTCACAAGTTGTGACACATTTATATGTGGTCTAGTTACTTGCATAGTTAGATATGACTTATAAGGTTGTTGAGTTCGGTTGTTGACTGGGGTTATTATTGATAGTCATATGGACTTGGTTGTTTCATGTTGTCTTGTAGTATTCTGTTAATGGTGTACACTCAATTTTCCCATTTTTGAAAAGAGTGACAGGTCGACTAGCGGTGATGTATGAGCTAGTTGGGCATAAGACTATAGGTGTTGTGGTGTATTGCTTGATGGGTCCAAGATGGGTGAGCTTTGAGGGACTAAGGTTCTGAGGGAGTCAGGTTTGACTGGTTAAGTGAAACAATTCTAGTATTGCGTGAGTGCCTGCATCGGCAGGATGTTTTGGGTAAGGAACCTTGGGGGGGGGGGTTGAATACGTAGAAACTCACAGGTAGTCAATTATTGTGGGCTAAGGGCTAAGGGTCAAGGTTTTCGACTTAGGATCTTAAGTCAGGGTGACAGACCTACTAACAGGGTTAGTTAGTAATGTAACCTATGGGATTGAAACTGGTAAGGTAGTCCTAGTGTTAAGTGTAACTTGGGAAGTCCTAGTGTTATGTGTGACCATTTGGTTTGACCAGGATAGAGGGTGAAATACCTGCTAATGGTGGAGTTTGCAGCGGAATGAGGTAGGGAGACTTGGGATGGAACGTATGAGTTCCTAGTGTTAATATCATAAAGGATAAATGTGGATGATGAAAGACTGGATTCTTGTAACTTATTGCATATTTTCTCTTGATTTCTTATGTGATTGTATGCGGTGAATTTGGGTCGACTGATGATGCCTACTAGTACATGTTGTTTGTACTGATACTACTCTTGCTATCCTTTTTTGGATATAGTCTGGTTGCAGGATCAATGAGGTTTCTTAGGTACAGGACGACAGTGATCTCCAACAGCTTCTACTCTTTGTTTCCATGATAGAAGCCGTGGCTTCTTTTTATACTTTGTATTTCTCCTTAGAGCTCTTGTACCTGCTTAGACTAGTTCCTAGGGAGGGTTGTATTCAAGTTGTAAAGGTTTTACTATATTCAAATTTGTAATGTTTTCTTTTTCAATAGAAAAATGTTACTTTCTTATGTTTTACTCTTAGTATCTGCAGTTACCTGCTGGATCGGGTGGTAAGGGTTCTCCTATCTAGGTGCATAGAGTAGGTGTCTTCATGGCCCGGTAGTTAGGTCGTGACAATGATCAAGTACCCTCACCTCATTCCTTCCATCTCAGTTCTAGCTTGAGGTAACTGTTTCCTCCTTAGTATTTCCTATCAGTTGTCATCATGCTCCTAGTATGCATTCATGTCTCACGAATTCAGTTAAGTTATATTTCAGTTAGAACTCAGTTATTGTGTCAGTACTTTAGCTCTTAGAACTCAGTTGGTGGGATTGCAGCTCCTTCTCTACCATCTCAGCCTAGTTAGTCTTTATTCGAGGATGAATGGTCCTAGGAGGGAGATATTATAACACCCCAAAATTTTTTAAGCTAGGACTCAACTAGGGTCAACTTCAAACGATCATTCCTCCTAGCATATGAAGAGTTAGGTGGCCTAGTACCCACAAAATTTAAGGTCCTTGAGTCTTCTTTTCAATGCCATTGACCGCTCATTAGCTCGATTTCAGAGTAAAAAGTTATCAGCATTTTACCAAAGAGTGTTTGTCTGCCAAAATGACAAATAGTGACCATGAGAAGGTCCCACAGATTATGGAATGGTCAACGAATTATGGACCTCACCCATGGAAAAACACCTAAAGTCTCACTATTAGGCCTGAGATCCACGAATTGTGGAATAGTCCATGCGCCATGGTCCCAGCTAATGGAAATCAGGTGTGCAGCCTGACAATTTGCGTTGGAACCATGGGTAGGTTCCATGACTCGTGGTCCATTCCATGTCTCATGGTTTCCATCCACGAATCACCGGTTCAATTTTTTTTGCAGTTTTTAGTTTTGTCCTCCAGGGGTATTTTGGTCTTTTTCTACCCTTTTAACTCTTAACTAAGTTATTTTAGTCTCTTTTAGGTGGGATTAAAGGGAAGTTATGACTAAATTTCCCTCATTCTCACAATTAGAAATCCTAAGTTCGAAAAGAGAAGAAAGAGAAGCGTTCTCTCAGGCTTTCAACTAGCGCTTATTCTTCAAGTCTCCATTTTCAGGCTTCAGCTTGGGATTCTTCAACTTCAGGTATGTGAGATTTCAACAATGGGTATCATTCTACCCTTGTGTCCCAAAACTTTCAGTTAAGCTTTAAATTTCATAGTCTAGGATTCTAGGGTTCATACCCAATTATGCAGTTCCTTCAAATTTGATACCTTTATGATAATACATGCTTCCTATTCATGTTTAAATGATATTGTATGAAGTTCTACAGTTATTTCCTAATCCCAAGAGTTGAAAAGAAACAAACCTAGCCCAAATTTATAGTATTTTCTTTCCAAATTTATCTCAGACTGTCAGTATTCAGTTTAAATAGAACTTAGTCAGTTTTAAGCATTTAGTCTAACATAAATTAGTTCAGCCTAGTTAAGTTCTGACCCAGTTTCCAGAATAATTGATTTGAACGAGCTATCAGAAATATCAGTTTGGGAGTGTAACAACCGGATTCATCATTATTTTAGGAATCACGTTATTGCAACTTTCAGAAATGATTAAAAATACATTTTAAATTGAGTGGGGCGACATGACAACTTTTTTTAGATTTTTGAAAATCATTTGGGCTGACGTCACTCTACTATAGCGGTATTTATTCCACTATTGTGCTATCACTATAGAAGAAGGTCATCCGCTATAGCGGGATGACGGGAAACAGTAGCCTCAGAATGCGATTTTAATAAAAGACTTTTCCTCCTTAGTTGAAAAACATACGAGGGTTTCTCCAAAAATCTTCCTAGGCTGGTCCAAGGCTTGGGAGCCATAGGGA
Source organism: Jaltomata sinuosa (assembly GCA_003996215.1). Lineage (NCBI taxonomy): Eukaryota > Viridiplantae > Streptophyta > Magnoliopsida > Solanales > Solanaceae > Jaltomata > Jaltomata sinuosa. The sequence continues at coordinate 18,817 of QJPP01007018.1, read as the reverse complement.
GGAGGGATTTTAGCTAAAAGGACGCAAAACAACAGATTTTGAGATTGTCATCCGGCAGGTAACGCCTTCACGGATCTAGAAAATGCATCGAGCAGCTGCTTGGCATCCATGTAGGCTAGGTTTTCCTTACTAAGTAGATTGACCTGCTTTTATTTCGTATTTATTGTATAGATGGAAAAGGAGAATCCACGCTTAGGAAATGGTTGAGTTGGGATAATGGGTTGTCATATTCTGGGTTATGTATGTTATCATGTGTTGTGCTATGACCAAATTCAGGGACTAGAGAGTCGAGAAGATCCGGGGGACCGGAAAGGCTTGGATAATTAAATGGCTATAAAGAGAAATTTTCGAAAATAATTCAGTATAAAAAGGTAGAATAACTAGAATGGTTGACTTACCAAGGTTAGGGGAGGTTTTCCTATATTGTAATTCTGTCGTAGGGGGGAGTTTCAAATATGGGTGAATCTACTAGCATGTGTTAAGGGGGCGAATGAGAATTCAGTATTCAGACGGGATTTTGATGTCGAGTTATGTACCCGGGGTTGGGTAGGTGATGGTTGTTATTTTCCTAATATGCATTATGTGTTCATGTACTACTATTTAGTACTCTATGAGTTGCATGCTTAGGGAATGGTTATGAATGTCTAATTGTCCGGTTATCAGTCTTGTGAAATGAACTAGTTGTTATTACTTGTTGGTTTTACAAGTGTATTATTGTTCATTATTGTTGACTGTTTGGTTTCTGTGAGACATTCGGTTGGCTTGGGTACCACGCCTGGTGTAGGTTACTTATTAGCTTACTTGGGTACCACGCCTGGTATGGGATACTATTTGGTTGGCTCGGATACCACGCCTGGTACGGGAATTACAAATGGTTGGCTTGGATATCATGCCTGGTACGGGTTTGCTTTACTTGCATTGGTTGTATTCTTTCGATGGTTCCATAAGTGGACCGGATTGTATTCTTAAAATGTGATATTGATATTGGTCCATGAGAGGTCGAGTGATTATAATTAATCATGAGGTTGGTCTTACTGTAGGTCGGGATTATATGTGAACACTTAGGTGGTGTTAGGGGGATCTCGGGATGGGTCTAGACTATGTGGTAAGATTATATGATATTGTCATTGAGTGTTGTCAATGGTTGTCATTGGGTCACATGTGGTTAATAAGCTAAGAGAAAGGCCACGAGTCGGGAGTAGTATTACTGGCTATTACTATCAGGTTGGGGAATCGTCCTAGGTATCATTGAGAGATCCGGATACTTGTGAGTGGCACCATGAGTGTAGTTGGTCTGGTCTGGCAGTTAGCTGGGTTATTTGTGGATGTTTGGTCATAAGGGGTTGACTTGAGTAACGGGGTGGTAGTCCGGGTCTGGACTTAGTGAGTGGACTAGTGTAAGGTGACTGGGAAAGTCCAAGGTTAAGGTGACTTGGGAAGTCTAAGGGTCAGTGTGACTTGGGAAGTCTAAGGGTCAGTGTGACTTGGGAAGTCCTAGGAGTGAGGGTGCAGAGTCCTCGAGTGTGGGAGTTGATAGCGGAAGGGATATGAAGGTTTGAGGTATGAGGTATAAGTAGATGGTCGATTTTTGAGATCGAGTTTGGTAAAGGTGGATGTTAGAGGATACTATTGTAGTTAATTACATATTTTCCCTAAATTTCATTAAATGATGGTACGAGTGGATTCGGGTCGACCGATGATGCCTACCAGTACGTGTTTTTGTACTGATTCTAATCTTGCTATACCTTTTTGGGTATAGTCTGGTTGCAGAGTTGGTAATGTTTCTTAGGTACAGGATGATGGCGATCTTCAACAACTTTTATTTCTTGTTTCCATGGTGGGAGCTGTGTCATCTTACTTTTGCTTGTATCATTCTTGTAGTAGATCTTGTACCTGTCTAGACTAGATCCTAGGGAGGGTGGTTTTTCCTAATTTTAAAAAGGTTTTACTATATTTCTGTATAAAAAGATGCTTTCTGAAATAAGGTTGTAAATGTTTTCATGTATTAAAAATGAGATTATTATATTGTTATACTTTATTTTCCGCAAGCACCTATTGGATCAGGTGGTAAGGATTCGTCTATCTAGCTGATTAGAGCAGGCGCCCATATGGCCTGATAATTGGATCGTGACAGATGGTATCAGAGCCTAGGTTACTGATCTCCCAGTACAAGAGCAAAATATTGAATAGAGTCTCACAGATTGGTGTGTTGCTATCCACATCTAATCTTTAGGAAGCTATGAAGCATTCTAGGAAACATCTCTCTTCTTTCATTACTTTTCGAGTGGTTTGTTTACTTGCTTGCATGAGTTGAGTCCAATTTGTATCTCTCGATTCTAATCGGTATCTCGGCAAGGAAAAAGGGTGTCATTTGACTCCGACGGTTGTGAAGCAAGCAAGAGGAGTTGGAACCAGGAAGGTTCAAATCGGTATCTGGCCTGAGAGGCTGTGGTAAGACATGGACGATTAACTAACAATCATCTATGGGGCAAATAAAGAATAGTATATGTGGTTTGACTTGGTTGTGGTATGAAGCTTGAAAACTTGTGTGTTACGATGTTTGAGTGACTAAATCATTGGTGTAGAACTAAATTCCTGACTGTGAATATGTGAATCTGAATGTAGTCATAATTTGAATGTGCTATGCCCTGGTTGGTGATAAATTGTTGTGTGTGTGGATTTGAATATCATATTAATTTCAAGGAGGGACTCATCATTGGTTAAATAGTGAGGGGACAAGACTTATGACTGTAGGGAAGCTTTGGTTTCAGGACAGTCGGGACTTGGTTGGGAACCATGGGAACAATAGGGTAATTTTGCATAATAGCGGGAAGGTGTGGTTACGAACAACTTTATTGTGTATTTTGAGTTGATTTGGTGATATATTGGGTGATAAGTTTTGGTCTGTGCCTTGCCAGAAATGGTCTTGGGGTATTGTTTAAGACAATGGCGGGACTTATGCTATTAATAACAATGACCGAGAATGGGGATGAGTTATATCTACTGAAAATTTAATTTTTCTGGGCTGTTGTTGACACCCAATTTTGGCCCTCCTTTTTCCCATAATTATTTTTTTATATGCTTCTTAATCCCGAGGACTTTTCCAAAATTATTTTCTTATTTTTATTTTTATAAATTTTGGCACCAATAATCATTTTTTAAAATGATTTCCTTTACTTTTTATAATAATAATTACTAAAATATTGTATCTTATAAAATCACCCCAAAATATTTTATAATTCATTCTCTTTAACAAAATATTGGTATAGTAACTTTTATTTCAAACTCTAAATGAAATTTGTCGTATCGCTATAACATTTCCTAAATGCAGTTCTATCAATTGAGGATCGCAATTACGTGTATCAAAATTATTTTTAAGTCAACTGTATACGTATTGAAAATTAATTGGGATGAAGGAAGCATCGTTAAATTAATTAAGTGGAAAAACGATTAGGGAAAATTGAATTTTCCTACAAACTAATTCATTTACCAATTTTGGGCCAATTGTTTCAGCCCAATTTCGCCTAACCCACTACCCAACTCCGTAGCCCACTACCCAACCACCTGACCCAGCCCAATTCACCCCACCAGCCCAATTTCCCCAACTAAACACACCCCTAATCCCTTTTCTCCCACTTCGTCCACTTTCAACAAAAACAAAAACAAACCCCCACCTTCAACCCCAAAACCGACAGACCACCCCCACCCCCCAAAACCCTTGCCCATCGCCCTCACCACCCCCAAGACCCGCCGGATTTTGCGGGCAAACGGCGACAACACCCTCTCCCGTCACCTCACGTTGTCCCTTCCCCTTTTCGGAGGCTTTTTGTAGCCTCGAAAAGGTCGCCGCCGCCGGTTGCAGACCTCGAAAAAGAGGAAACCCAGCCGTTGCCCGACCGTCCGGGCTCCACACCGCCGACCCGTCACCATCTCTTTCAAATCCGCCTGAAAAGGTAGGCATCTCATCTTCCTTTTTCTCAGATTTCATCATTTCCTTTTGCAACTTGGCTTTCCAAGAATTCAAATTTTGAATTCTTGGAAAGAGCCGTTTGAGCCTTCAACTTTGGCTATAAAAGAAACACTTGGGTTTCCATTTCAAGGAGGGGAAAAAAGGACGACGAAAAATTGACAGATTTTGGCATCCATTGAAGGCCGAAAATCAGAAACTAAAATCAATAGCTCACAAAAAAATTGTTCTCTGGTTGTTTACTGTCGATTTCCATATACTCACTATCCGTTTTGCTTCCTGTTGTTTCGTTTGCTCTATTCGGATATCCGGAGTCGGAGTCGGAAGTCACTAGTTTGAAACTCGACACTCAACGGCCTCAATCGCTGCTCAACACAAGGTAAATTCTATCCCGTCTAAATTACTTTATGTTTAGTTTTGTGATCCATTGATTCGTGTGAGTTTTGGTTGTTCTTGTTTGGCTGATTTTTGGCGTAAAAGATGTGAAATGAAATGTAGTTGTTCTGGCCGTTTGGTTATCTTCATCGAATAAGTGTCTATGAAGTTTGATGTTTTACTTTAAGTATGGTTAGCTATCTATTTAACGTCACTATGATTTCGATTTGAAGATTGGAATGTGGCAGTAGTTGTTTAGTTATATAGTTGTTTGGTTGTGTGCAAGCAAGGTGTTGACAACCTTCATTTTGGCATGAAAGAGGCTTGAAACTTGATGTATGTTGAGCCGGCTATTACAGGATCATTGTAACTTCTTTTGGGGGGTTGGAATACTTGTACATGGCAGTAGTTATTTTGATATGTTCTAGGCTTGCATGAAAATCAGCTTTTGGCTTAGCTTAAAAGCGCTTCACAAGTTTTAAACTTTAAAGGAGGATTAATTGTGTGCTTTGAGAACATTATTGTGTTGCCTTTCGGGACGTTTGAATGCGAGTTTAGAAGCTAACTGGAAGATTTTTTTTCGAGGATATGTCAACCATTTGATTTCAGTTTGAACTTTGTTTTCCATTCATGTTTTCTGTTGAATAGTAATTTGCTGATTTAGTCGTGAAATGCGTAATACAAAACAATTTTTCGTTGGTTTGCTTTCATCCATGGTTGGTCGTGTGCTCATAAGGAAGTGGACAGCCCTGTTTGTGGTCATATCTAGAGTATATTTGAATCCCGTTCTCGCTTGTGGCGGCCTCTTTACCTAGCAATACGCTATGTCCGAGTGTTATGAGTGTTTAGTGACCCTAAAGACTATTGAATACATGAGTTTTCCTTTTCACTATTCCATGTTTAAATTCTCAAAATGTTGGCTGCGTTTCGGCACTATGGATTACTTTCCCCTTTTATAGTTCCTAAAAATGATTGAGGAATCCTTGTGCTATCTCAAGAGGCAGTCGGTTGGTTTAGTTGTGAGTCCAAGAGGTCAAGTTTGGTTAACAAGTTCGACTTGGATCCATGTTTTATTTTGAGTTATTTAATAACAAAAATAGGAAAAGTAGTTACCATTACCATGTTAAATATGTTGTATATATCAACCTCTCTGTTTTAGATTCTCACTAAGCACAACAAGTGCATCTTTAAATTGTTTACTTGAATCAATGTCATTAAATGAATATTTTGGGTTTCTAAAGGTTTACCCTTTTAGAGGATTGTATTTGTTAAGAGCCAAGTTGAAATTTGCTAAAAGTATGCTTCTTGACTTCTCTTCTTTTTTTTTTTAAATGGAATCTGTTTGGAAGCTTTATCACATTGTTCACCTGAGAATGGTTTAAGCTATTTTATTTTATTTTTAGTTCGTATGGGATAAACAAAAATCAGCATCATGAACGAATGAGGTCTTAAATTGTACCTAAGGGTGCTTTATTATCCTTTCTAAAATATTGTGGTCTTGCTTACGATCTAGCCTTTCTTCAAACACCTTAATCCTAGTGAAAAGTGATTAAATTAGTGTGCTTTGTTAGAAAAAGAGGGCTGCCCATATTTTCATTATTTTGGTTTTAACTCGGGATCAATTTCGAGAATACTAGCTTAAAGATTTTGTCATGAGCTAATATAGTAGTTCGGTTCCTTTTTGATCCTCCCGTCACTAATGTTTGCCTTACTTTTTGAGGTGATTTATTCATAGCTACTTATTTAGTTAAAGTGAATAAAAATAATAATAATAAGGTTTTATATTGCTACTTATTGTGTACTTTGTTTTCCAATAATCGACTAGTGTTGAAAAATGTTCGTTTTGACTAAGTTCTTTGCGGATATTATCTCATGTTAGTTCGTTTGTGCTCTCGTCAAATAAATTTGATCATTTGCTTTAAAAATGAAGCAAAAAATATGGTTACATGTCGTCTTTCATATATGCTTGTGCATTCACCGAATAGAATGTTTGTTTTCCTTATCACTTGATTGTTAAGCTTGGCATATTTCTACATTTGTAAGCTTTGTTATACAAGTTACTAATCCTTATCATTTTTTTTTGTGTTTCATGTACACCCCGGAGGGTTGGAGTTCTCATTTGAAACTCAATCTCGGCCCAAATATGTTTTTGGGGTCGAACAACTATTAGGAACTATCGCGGTGATCGGAGTCACTCATTAGGAGACTAGTCCCTCCAAAGGAACTTAACATACTTAGTCCTTTATTTTCTATATGCTTTTCTTATTACTTGAATTTGTTTGACTAACCTTGTATTATTTGGATATGTACTTTTCTTTGTGATTTTGATTAATGTTTATTCTCCGGTTTATAGTTTCATGGGTTACTCTATTTAGCTTAAAAATTTTGAAAGTAAGTTTCCTTCACCTTTTAGTTTAGGCAAATGTTTCGGGTTTCCCTTTTTAAATACTTTAAAATTAGTGGTTAAACACTTTCAAAATAGTAATAATAAATAGTAAATAGTGCAGATTTTTATTTAATTAATTTAGGAAAGACTTGTTTAAATAACTCGCGGTAGATTTTCAAAAAAAAAAAATAATAATTAGCAATTTAATTTATTTTCAAACAAATTTTAGTCATTCTTAGGCTTTAAACTATAGAATGTTTTTATCTAACTTAGGCAAGCCTTCTTTATATATATTAATAACTTATGTATTCTCTTATTCTAACCCCAATATTTTATAACCATTTTGCTATATTCTATATATATATATTTTGAGATTTTCAGATTTTTAAGGCCTCAAAACGCAAGGTATATATGTCATATGCTATCTACTACAAGGTATATATATTTATATTTTTTTTTCTTACTCATTCTTCCTACTTAAATTAAACATATATTATTTTATCACAATTACATTTACGTACATAATACTTTCTTTCATATTCAATGCATGTTCATTTTCACTTTACGAATAAAAGTCTTCTTTATACGAAACAAATAATTTTCATTCTCTACTCAAGTCTTCAAATTCCCTTTTACATGAAATATATTTACAAAACAAATATGATTTTCTCTTACATCTTTTTCTTTCCTATTACCAATATATTTCTTACATACTTTTACTTATCCAAGCCTTTTAAATAATAAACTTTTCATATGATTTTTTATTTGTTTTTTTTTATTTTTTATTTTTTCAATATACATACGTCATCTTTATTTAATAAATATGTCATAACCTTTTCTCAAACTTTAAGAAATATATTTTTTTTTTTACTTTACAAAAAAGTATTTGTATAAATAAATATTTTCATCTTTCTTTTTACATAGCTTTTAAGTATAGATATTTCGTATAAATCATAAAGTTTTACATACTTTAATTATAATTACGATAAAAGTATTGCTATTAAAACTTTCATATATTTTGACATGTACGTACATATGTTTCATCTTTTTACCATAAGCATATTTTATATTTTGCCTATTGTAGTGGCATGTGTCATATACTTTGAGTTTTTTTTCTTTAAATTAATTAAACACGTTTTTATCACCCTTTTTTTTTTAGCAAATAATGAGCAAATAACTTTCCCAAATATTGTTTTCTAAACTGAGTTTAAGGACTATCTTCGGATAGGCTCTGAAGGGTGCCTAACACCTTCCCTTCGAGTAACCAAAACACTTACTCAGAATCTCAAACGTTTTCGCAGACTAAAAACAGAGTTTTACATACAAAATGGTTTCCTAAGTTTCCTAAAATTTAGGTGGCGACTCTAAACCCTTTTCCAAAACAAAGGCAGAAAGAGCCGGATGTTGCAAGCATATTTTGGCCAGTCCGAAATAGGGCGCGACAGCGTGGCGACTCTGCTGGGGATAACTTATGTTTTTACCTTAGCATGCTTAGTTTATAAATATTATTTGGGTATTTGTTTATTTGCAGTACATTATTGGCTTTATTTATGTTTATATTTGTTTGAAAGGACGCAAGTCAAATCCAAACTTGTGTTCCTTATTTGTTTGATAAACACTACTTGTTACTGCTTTCTCACTTGCATTCTTCTATCGAGTCTTTGGCCGTACACATTTCACACACTGTGGTACACGCGGAGGGTTTTATGCCCTCCCAAACCTTCTTTTGGATTCCTTAGTTTCAGGGTCGGTGCATTTAGGTTAGTGTGCCGTCTCGCAGTTATTCAGTCCACTCTTAAATCTAGGAAAATACTCTTACTCTAGAAATAAGTCATGTTGCATAGCCTTAGGCAGGACGATCCCGGGGATTGACACTGCATTTAGGGAACCACCCTTATTGTCAACGGGTTTTTCATAAAACCCAACGACATATACTTTGTGTGTGATTGATGTAAATGATACAAACTAAAACACATAATGGATTTGGGATAAACAAACTTATCATACCCTTTACCTTTTCTTTCAGATGAATATCAACCAAAACTTACCAAACATCCAAATGATTTTCTCAGCTCCCCATAACCTACAACGCTGGTGGAACAACATCAGGACTCTATATGGACACGAGATTTCCAAACACCTGGGATCTCTCACTGAGCTGTTGGATATCCAAGCCAATGAGATGATAACAAAGTCGCTGATTGAATTTTGGAACCCAACCACCGCGACATTTCAGTTCTCTGACTTTGAAATCACGCCTACCTTGGAAGAGGTCAGTAGCCTAACAGATCTGGCGCTCGAAGGAAGAGAACCAGTATTGCCCTCAACCATGTCTGGAAGAAAGTTTCTACACGCTTTGGGTCTAAAAGTCTGCCCGGCCCTTAGGAATGTAGAAAATAGATGTGTAGGTTTGAACTATCTCTTTCAGAGGTTTGGACGTCAAGAAAGCTATGATGGTTATCGACAGGAATTTGCTTGTAGCAGAGCAAAATGGGAAAGAATCCGACCTGTGGCTTTTGCACTCGCTTTCTTAGGGATCATGGTCTTTCCTAAGAAGATAGGCCGCATCAATATAAATTTGATGCCAGTAGTCCTTGCCTTGTTCAATAGCTCCAAAAGGTTAACATTAGTACCAATGCTTTTGGCAGAATTATTCAGAGCTTTGTCCTCCTGCTCAAGAGGATATGATTGCTTTGGCGGATGCAATTTGCTACTACAAATTTGGGCCGTAGAGCATTTCTTCCAAAAAGAACAAGCCAACGATAACTTGGAAGGAGTCTGCGATAAGATGCAAAGCCACGAGCGTAGGTTAAAATTTTGGAATGCACCGACAGGACGAGAAGGATGGCGGGCCTACCTAACGCATCTCACAGGAGATGCCATCCAATGGAAGCTCCCTTGGATCACTGGAAGAGCATTATTGAGGAGATATACCAGCTATTTTATTGAGTTGATCGGGTTAGAAGGGATCCAACCATACTCTCCACTTAGAGTTCTGCGCCAATTTGGCATCAATCAGGAGGTTCCTTTGTGGTCTCACATAGAACCTGCGGAGGTCGCTTACGGAAGAGAAATACCTTCGGCCAGGATTAGAAGACTGCAGGAATCATGGATGAATATAATATCCGCAGATATCGGACAAACAAATTGGTGCACCTTGGAATATTATGCGTGGAAGGTAGAGGGAGGTCCCATAATGCGACCAAGCTGGGAAAGGATCCCTGGTTTTATCGACTACGACATGGTGACTCAAGTCTCCAGGGAAATAATACCTCACATGTATCTCACCACCGCCTTCATGCGTGAACAGATTATTCCGGGCTCAGTTAAAGATGAGATAACCTCGGACAGTCAAAATGATATAAGAGAAAATCTAGAGGAAGAACTTGAAGATCAATCTGAGTATAGATCTTTAGTGTTCCTGGAAGAAGATGATCCGGATTATCAGGAATGGCAGTTGAGAGAATGGGATCTCGGAGAATACCACCCAGGGCCTTATTTGGACATATATGATGATAGTGATGACGGTCCTACATGGCCCTAGGTTATCCTTTCCCATTGTACCCCTTTCATATTCCCTAAAGGTGCCTCATGGCCCATCCCTTTGTACGCCCTAGTGGCCGCCCATGTTTTTCATTTTCAGGCTCCCATCAGCCTATCTATTGTAAACTTTCAAAGCCACATTTTGCTTAATGAAAAGTCATGTTTATCTCAAATCCTAAATGTGTTCAAAATGGATCATTTATTATCAAATTGTATGCAGCGTAGGCCTACCTCTGGCAAAACGAGGCTCCATATTAGGACGCATTTTGTGTGAATATCGCCAACTTGGCGTATATATTTGTTTTATATTCCAACATTTCCCAAACTAACATAGTTTCCTTTTTCTTTCTTTTCTTTTCTTTATGTTTATTATCAAACCCCCAAGAAGGTTGATTTGTGTCGATTTGCAAACTGGCGGAATCACAATACAACCTCCGATCTAAAGGAAGAATGAGCGAAGAATCTAACAACGCCTCGATGGTACCAGTAGATGGCGCCGAAAGTTCTCGAAAACCGATGGACACTCAAAACGACGAACAAATGGCCAACATGGCACAGGAGATTGAGATCTTGAAAGAAGAACTACGCCAAGTGCGGGATTTGACTAAGCTTACAGCTGCTACCTTCCCCGCTCAATTCCAATTTCCAAGTGCCGAGTTGCGGCCGGTCACTCCCGCCGACTTAACAAACGCGCCTAAGCAAACACCACCTGTTCCCACTTATGCTCAAGATCTACTTGCTCGTCCGCCCGCTGCTAGGGCTGCACCTAATCTTTCCTCGCCTACGCAGAACTTCACTGTTCCAATTCACCCAACAATGCAGCACATACCGGAGGCACATGTCACTTGTGAAATGCCTGTTCCACTGGTATATGCTACTGAAGCTCCTACTTTCGCAACATCCACGGCTGTCAAAGTACCATACGAAGTCGGTCAGTACGTAGGATTGGAGAGGGATGTCCGGTCAAATGAAGAGAGGTCGATAGCAGCTCAACTTGAAAGCTTGAAAAGGGCTTTTAAAAGCATGCAAGTCACCAGGGGAACCGAAAGTCTGGACTATGATGACCTATGCATCCACCCAGACATCGATATGCCGGCCGGGTACAAACCACCAAAATTTGATGTATTCGATGGGAAGGGCGATCCCCACGCACACCTGAGAGCCTATTGCGACAAGCTGGTCGGCGTAGGAAGGAACGAGAAATTGAGGATGAAACTGTTCATTCGAAGTCTGTCGGGAGAAGCTCTGACTTGGTACACTCGCCAAGACCCCCGCAAACGGCGTGATTGGCAAGAAATGGCCGAAGATTTCATGAGTCGCTTCAGGTTTAATACCGAAATCACTCCGGACAGATTCTCACTTGCTAACATACAAAAGAAGCCATCTGAATCATTTCAAGAATATTCATGGAGATGGAGGACTGAGGCTGCTCGGATCCAGCCCCCACTTGACGAAAATGAACTCTCTAAGTACTTTATCCGAGCTCAGGAAGGCGTCTACTTCGACAAGATGATGTCAATGATGGGCCAGAAGTTCGCTGACTTGGTCAAGATGGGAGACTTTATTGAGGAAGGTATTAAGTCCGGAAAAATTCAGTCTATGGTCGCACTGCAAGCCGCAAGCAAGGCCATACAGTCGGGTTCCATTGGTAGTATCAAGAAGAAGAAGGAAGACGTCTCAGCCGTCACACCTTACTACCAGCACGGAGGACCATCCCATCGATACCCTAACAACTCCCAAATTCTCGCACATGTTCCAGTATATAGTACCCAGCCACAGTATAACCCACCTCGAGCGCCAGCATACCAAAATCCACCAAAGCCGTATGCCCCTGTCCAAGCTCCGGTTCACCAAAATAGACCAACATATGCACCAAGACCACGTCCTAATCTTGAAGCCAGAAATACCCGCACCTACACTCCTATTGCCGAGCCTTTGGCTCAATTGTTTGAAAGGTTGAGGGTAACAGGTTTGTTGCAGCCGATTGAGGGAAGAATCCCTGATCCGATACCACGAGGCTTCAATGGAAATAAGCGATGTGCATACCACTCGGGAATCCAAGGACATGACACGGAGGAGTGTTTTGGGTTGAAGAACCAGATCGAGTCTCTTATCAGGAAGGGAGTAATCAAATGCACCGATACTCCTCCAAATGTGAACAACAATCCTCTACCAGATCATGAGAATCAAGGAGTCAACATGATTACCCTAGAAGAAGAGTATGACCTGGAAGGGAATATCGTACCTATCTGGGGCATAGAAGAAGTTGCCGCCACATCTCCAGCGCAACCTTTTATCACAGTGCAGTTGAGAGAACCGTTGACTATTCAAACCTACCTGCCGAGGGTTGTGGTAACCACTATAGCTACTGGAAAACCCGACTATGACACTAAAGCAGTCCCGTGGGACTATTGGACGGGAGCCAAAGGCAAAATGACAGACGCTGCTGTGGCTCACGGAATGACCAGGTCAGGAAGGTGTTATATCCCGGAGAATCTGAATCGAGGGGCTCCCGGGAAAGAACAAAATCCAAAGAAGAATGTTACTGATGCAGAAGCCACAGAATTTTGGAAGAAGATGCAGTCTAAAGATTACTCAATCGAGGAACAACTAATGAAGACACCAGCCCATATTTCCATTATGTCCTTGCTAATGAGTTCTGAAGCCCATAAGAACGCTTTGGTACAAGTTTTGAGCGGAGTTAGCATACCAAAAGAAACTACAAGTGATACATTGGCTGCAACAATTGGAAAAATGGTGGAAGTGAACAAAATCTCTTTCCATGATGATGAACTACCAGCAGAAGGGGTTGGCCACAACAAAGCACTTCACATCGCGGTCAAGTGCTGTGATAAGATCGTAACTAGAGTTTTGATCGACGGCGGTTCTGGATGCAACATCTGTCCTTTCACCACATTGAGAGATTTAGGTATGAATATGGGAGAGATAAGGGAAAGTCGTGTGAAGGTGAGAGCTTTTGACGGCGCGCAGAGAAGCGTCATTGGAGAAATCTATCTCACTTTGCAAGTAGGTCCGGCTGAATTCCCCATCTTATTTCAAGTGATGGATGTGTCGTCCAACTACAACTTGTTACTAGGAAGGCCATGGGTCCATATGGCAAGAGCAGTTCCCTCCACGCTTCATCAGTGTGTGAAGTTCGAGTGGGGTCGCACCAAAGTTACCATTCACGGAGAGCTCAGTCACCCCATCTATTTCGTGAATTCTGTTCCAGTCACCGAAGAACTAGATGGAGCCGTTTTTCATGCTCTGGAGATCATGCAAGCTATAAGAATTGATGAGAAAATAGAGCCTGTAAAGATGGAGATGTCGAGAGCAGCGAAGATGGTTGCGTCAGAAATGTTGAAATATGGGTATAAACCAAAGACAGGGCTTGGACCTAAGGCTGACGGTATAATTGAACCAATCCAGCTAAAACACCAGAAAGGTACCGTCGGGCTAGGGTATAAGCCTGCTTCAGGAGGAGTCCACAGTGCAAAGTTTGGGGCAATAATGTTCGTGCCAGGACAAGTCCTAATCCCAGATGAAGCAGTTGATGAAGACGTCATTGAGGGAATAGGAAATCTATTCGTGGCCATGACCGACGAGGGACTGGAGAAAGACATCGAGAAGCTGACCATCCGTGATGCCAAGCCTGGAGAAGTCTTGCAGAACTGGACCATCAGCCCATCCCTGTTTCGACAGGAGTCCTGGTAGTGTGGAAATGTAGTTTTATTTCAAAATGTTTTGCATGATCAATTGAGGCTTGAATCATGCCTAAGCACTTTTTGCTACTTGCCTCTTCTGAAAAGCTAGATTGCTTTTAATAAAAAGTCTTTATTTTTCTTAGAATTTATCTTTCGATTGTTTAAAATAACTATTTATTTTTACTCACCTTTCATACTTTTCAGCGCTAATATTAGTAAAAATCATCGTACAACGGTTATGACATGTAACGAATCCATTGAGCAAAGTGCGAGTCATGAGCAGGACTATGAAGAATACGATGAAAGCATGATGCCTGAAAATCTACCTCGGGAGATCGAACAACTTGAAAGCCAGAAAAGGCCCAACATGGATGAAACCGAGGTTGTCAACTTGGGAAATAAAGAAATAGTGAGAGAAGTACGAGTCAGCATACATTTGGAAGATGAAAGAAAGCGGGAATTGATTGAATTGATCAAGCAATATGGTGATGTGTTTGCTTGGTCCTACGATGACATGCCAGGATTAAGCACCGATATCGTCTCACACAAGCTGCCGACTGATCCTTCTTGCCCGCCTGTAGCGCCAAACTGGCAAGGCCCTTACATGGTTCACCGAGTGCTCTCAGGCGGGGCAGTAATCCTCGCAGAAATGGACGGCGTCGTGAGCACAAAGCCGATCAATTCAGACGCTATCAAGAAGTACTACATTTGAAGACAGAGGGACTAGTTGTTATTTCCTTGTACTTTTGCATTTCTCTCTAATGTAACAGAACTACGTATTAGCCTGACTTCCCACGGCGGGATACGTAGGCAACCCATATCGGGTCCGGTTTCCCTTAGAAAAACCAAAAACATCATCTTTTATGTATTTGAACTACGTTCTGACCTGATTCCATTTTGGATACGTAGGCAGCCTGAGTCAGGCTCGGTCATTGCATCACACGTCTTTATTTTTCCCAATGTATTTGAACTACGTTCTGACCTGATTCCATTTTGGATACGTAGGCAGCCTGAGTCAGGCTCGGTCATTGCATCACATGTCTTTATTTTTCCCAATGTATTTGAACTACGTTCTGACCTGATTCCGTTTGGATACGTAGGCAGCCTGAGTCAGGCTCGGTCAATGCATTACATATTTTTCATCTTTCTTTGATCCCCCCGAACTACGTACAGACCTGATTCCCATTCGGGGATACGTAGGCAACCTAAAAGGTTCGGTCATACCCTTAGGATAAACCTCCCCCCCCCTCTTATTTATACCTTCAGAGTGATCACAACATCTACAGAGAAATAGAAAAGCGTCACCAGAAGCCGGAGCCATGAGAAGAGTACATTTGGACGTCCTCAACAAATGAGAAAAACTCGATTGGATTTCGGAACATGTCATAATCTAAAGAACGATGAATAATCACTATATATATGTGCCTAGTATACACAAAATATACTTATTTTCTAAAAATATATATACATATTTTTCAAAATATTTTACTGCCTTTCCACCTACCGAGCCTTCGAAATAGGAAGTCGCGAGCAACCAAGGAGGTTTTGAAGGGATTCCACCTACCGAGCCTTCGAAATAGGAAGTCGCGAGCAACCAAGGAGGTTTTGAAGGGATCCACCATACCGAGTCTCTGGGATGGGAAATCACGAGGGGCTGATGAGATTTTGTAGAAGTCTAGTGGCAAGGCCAGGGTCCGCAAGCCGACACAAATCAACACCCCTCCCAAAACTAAGAATTTTTCTTTGAGCGCAGGGAAACAGGAATCAAGACGGGACGATGTCAAGTCAAGTTCAGGGACATGATTGGAGAAATCTTTCGTCTATCACGACACCATAAGCCGAATATTCTTCCCCTACTCTACTTTAAAAAATTTTGTCCCAATTCTTCCAATTCTTAAAGGGTTTCATTTATGTTTTGCAGGTACGTCCGAGATCCGGATCGAGTATCGAAGATAGAGAGCTCTCATAGGAAAATAGGATAGTTTATCTCTTTCCAAATAACTCCGCCAATCGGAGATTGCCATCTAACTGCGTCAAATAACTCCGCCGATCGGAGAACGCGGACTGACTTCATCAAACTCTGCCGATTGGAGTTTGTACATAGGCAAACAAAATGACGCTCCACCGATTGGAGTTTGTACATAGGCAAACAAAACGATGCTCTGTCGATTGGAGCTTGCATATAAGCAAACAAAACGATGCTCCACCGATTGGAGTTTGTACATAAGCAAACAAAACGACGCTCTGACGATTGGAGCCTGTACGTAAACAAGCAAGCGACGCTCTGCCAAAGCAGAAAAATGTATATTAGCAAGCAAAACATACTCCGCCAATCGGAGGCTGCATCATAGCAAGCATCATCATAACTCCATCAATCATAAGCATGCATGCCATTAACATCCTCATTTTGCATTAAAGATCGCTCCACCAAATGGAGATGTCACGGCTGATTCACCCAATGAAGACTTTATTTTACAGTATTGCCCCGCCAGTCGAGAGGCTTTACTTCACAGTGTTGCCCCACCAGTCGAGAGGCTTTATTTCTACAGTATTGCCCCGCCAGTCGAGAGGCTTTACTTTACAAGTGTTGCTCCGCCAGTCGAGAGGCTTTATTTTACAGTATTGCCCCGCCAGTCGAGAGGCTTTATTTCACAGTATTGCCCCGCCAGTCGAGAGGCTTTACTTTACAAGTGTTGCCCTGCCAGTCGAGAGGCTTTACTTCACAGTGTTGCCCCGCCAGTCGAGAGGCTTTATTTTTACAGTATTGCCCCGCCAGTCGAGAGGCTTTACTTTACAAGTGTTGCCCCGCCAGTCGAGAGGCTTTATTTCTACAGTATTGCCCCGCCAGTCGAGAGGCTTTACTTTACAAGTGTTGCCCCGCCAGTCGAGAGGCTTTACTTTACAAGTGTTGCCCCGCCAGTCGAGAGGCTTTATTTTACAGTATTGCCCCGCCAGTCGAGAGGCTTTACTTTACAAGTGTTGCCCCGCCAGTCGAGAGGCTTTACTTTACAGTGTTGCCCCGCCAGTCGAGAGGCTTTACTTTACAAGTGTTGCCCCGCCAGTCGAGAGGCTTTACTTTACAGTGTTTCCCCGCCAGTCGAGAGGCTTTATTTTTACAGTATTGCCCCGCCAGTCGAGAGGCTTTATTTTACAGTGTTGCCCCGCCAGTCGAGAGGCTTTACTTTACAGTATTGCCCCGCCAGTCGAGAGGCTTTACTTTACAGTGTTGCCCCGCCAGTCGAGAGGCTTTACTTTACAAGTGTTGCCCCGCCAGGCGAGAGGCTTTGCTTTTAAGTGTTGCCCCGCCAGCCGGAGGCTTTACTTCCCAAGGATATTTCACCTACAGTACATCCACTCCGCAATATGGAGACGTCAACAATCGTTTGGATATCTACACTCTGCTCTTTACATTACAATTTTAATTTACAGTTTTGAGCCTCAACAGGTACTTTGTAACCCCTTTTACCTGTTTTGCAGGATGACACACTACAACGTGGAACTACCTCTAAGCAGCGATTGAGGCAATGCTTGATGAGGAATACCCAAACTCACAAGCCAGAGTTTCAAGACTAGCACTCCGACTCCAATTCCTACAATCAGTTGTCCATATTTCTAAATCAGAGTACACCTGCTCTCACAAGCATCGATACCCCTTTCTCTATCTCCTAGAGTTCCCACTAGAAGATACCAAAGGGACTACCTCCGTCCAGCAATTCGATGTGATCTTATAAAGATGCGAGATGCACCTAGTAGGGTCTCGTTTATGGGTGTGTTGTGCACCACATTTATAATCGGGAGGCTGTGAAAGTGCACCCATTTTGAAAAGATTATTGTCATCTAGGAAATAACCTACCAAGCTCAACTAAGAGACCAGTGTCAACCATAAATCGTACACTGAGGCAAATTTTGAGGACTGCCTCAAAATTTACCATAATCCTCTATTCAGGACTGCAACCGCCCTAATTCCCATTTCCTTAAGGATACGTAGGCAGCTCAATTTCGATCATGGCCATACCCACTCCATTCGTGCCAAAGTCATCTTCCCTTTTACCGCAAAAAAATACCAGTGTCGACATAAAACCAACACTGGGGCAAATTTTGAGGACCTCTCAAAAATTTTTTTGAACTACATTGGCTTGATTCTCGTGAAACCCGAGATATGTAGGCAACTCAGAGACCAGAGTTCGGTCGAATTCATAATGACAATAACCTTTCTCTTTCTAGGTACGACCTTTCCAAAAAATTGATTTTGTTCAGTCGAGACAAAATTGGCTTTACGTCAACATCTTCGCCCAAAGACTCTTTCATCATCTTTGTTCGAAGAGGGGCAAGTTGTTGACACCCAATTTTGGCCCTCCTTTTTTCCATAATTATTTTTTTATATGCTTCTTAATCCCGAGGACTTTTCCAAAATAATTTTCTTATTTTTATTTTTATAAATTTTGGCACCAATAATCATTTTTTAAAATGATTTCCTTTACTTTTTATAATAATAATTACTAAAATATTGTATCTTATAAAATCACCCCAATATATTTTATAATTCATTCTCTTTAACAAAATATTGGTATAGTAACTTTTATTTCAAACTCTAAATGAAATTTGTCGTATCGCTATAACATTTCCTAAATGCAGTTCTATCAATTGAGGATCGCAATTACGTGTATCAAAATTATTTTTAAGTCAACTGTATACGTATTGAAAATTAATTGGGATGAAGGAAGCATCGTTAAATTAATTAAGTGGAAAAACGATTAGGGAAAATTGAATTTTCCTACAAACTAATTCATTTACCAATTTTGGGCCAATTGTTTCAGCCCAATTTCGCCTAACCCACTACCC
>QJPP01007017.1:0-16215 GCA_003996215.1 Jaltomata sinuosa | reverse complement strand
GCGCCTCTGGTCTAAGAAAAGAAGTCCATAAAGGCTTCTTTAGGATTGTAGGGGGCCTGTTCGGCCAAGTCAGGATGCTCAGAAAGCACTCCTAGAAAAAGGGTTCTGACCAATATTCTCCCCTATCCTTATCTAAGAGAAAAATGCAATCTCTATTTTCCATTATCAAGATCCTATTCCTCATGGAGGATTCAAGGGCACCGGCCAAGGCTCCGACAGGACCTGCATCTCGAATGAATCTTCCGATGCCAATGAGGTCGAGCGTGATGGGCCGGAACCCTCATGGGAAGGGATTATTTCCCCACTAAATGCACCAAAAATCAAAGTAGAGAATGTCGCCATTCCAAATAAAAAAGGAAAAAGTCAGGATAGGATTCACCCCGGTCCATCAGATCTCGAACAACTGAAAGGCCAAATGATCTTCTCCATAAAGAATGGGATACTATGGAACATGACTGTATCAAGCATGTTCGATCCTGCCAGCAGTGTCAGATCTACGCAGATAAGGAAAAGGTTTTCATTCCTCTGAATAACATGACAACGCCTTGGCCTTTTCTTCCTTCCTTGAGGACCAAAGCCGATCTTCGAAATGGAGAGGTGAACCCAAGTGTTTGATCAATACAAGAGTTAGCTAGGCCACTTTTCCGAAGGATAGAAAGAGTCGCTTAACGCTATGCTCAAAACAGAGAACCGAGCCCCAACTCTGGTAAAGGAATCGGATAGCAAGATGAAGTTTCTGTGATCATTCTATGACATTTTATATTTAATCTCAATATCGATAGATAAATCTCGATAAGAAAGAGCTTTCTCCTGGGAATAAGAAGAAGTCCTCTCTTTTTCTCAGAGGTAACTAAAGCGTTAAATCGTTTGAGAGAGAATGAATAAGAAGCAAGGGATGAAGGGGAAGAGATCTTTCACTATTCGCATATGTAGCTGGACCCTTTTCCTAAGTATGAGTTGAGAGGATCAGAGGGATAAAAACCTATACTTACTCTTCTGACCTAGTCCAGGTGCTGACTCCAAGATAGGTACCATGAAATCAAGACCCCTCACTGCCACCATGTCATAAACCCTCCACATAAGACCGAAACGCACCAACAAAGGATCAGTGCGATCGATCTTCCATTTTTCTTTTTTTTTTTTGCTTATATAAGACCAATACAACCACTAGCAGAACCAAAAGAGAACCTGAGATAAGGAATGGGATAAACGAGTACACTGATTAGATTCTTTCGCCTTTCAGGTCTTTCTCGCCTCTTGCCGGGCGTCTAGGAGTAAATAGATTCTGTAATTAGTCAAGATTGGTAAGCCTAAGAGAGGAAGGTTTTGAGTTATCGCGACGCCCCTAAGCTAATAAGATCTTTTGTCAATACTTGATCACCAGTTAAATAGTTCGGGAGCAGACAGTGTTTCTCTTCCTTCTCTTATGATAGAGCACAGGGAGCGGTTGGTAACTTTTTTTCTATGGGCCTGAAAAAAAAGCATTTTCATTTTCTCTGCTCTGGTACTCTTTCGGTGATTCCATTGTGCCCCAAAAGAAAAAGTTGTCGCGTACTGCTGCGCCAGTTGGTCGATTCGGATTTATGTCCGGAATCTTGCATCGGCCAAAAGCCGCTAGTGATAAAGGAAAGCTGATCCCCGGTCTGAGCCAGCATGCACAGCAGAGCAGAGTATCCTGAGGATTATGAAAGAAGACTTCGAGCGAAGAGTTGGTTCGCGTGAATGATTTCGCGCTATCCTGGGGATAGGGGAGATAAGCTTTTTGTACAGCCCTGAGAGCTCACTCACTTGAAACGAGCTTTCCTTTCCTCTCACTGACTAGCTATACTACAGAAGGACTTGCTTCCCTGGCTTACGACTGGCATTACTACTTTCTAAGAACCGTGCTTTCAACCCTTGGCTCGATTGCTTGACTGGAATCAGAGGAATTCATGGACAGCTACTGTTAAGAAGCATGACCTCTTCATTCGCCTAGGTGTTTTCATATAAGTAAGATGCCTCCCGCTCGCACTCCCACTGATTGGATTGAACTGAGACTGGTACTAGTTGACTAAAAGGAGTACCTCTTAACTGAACTAATAGTGCACTAAGATACTTTCTTATAGTTATGATATCAAGTATTCTCAAATCAAAGCTAAGCGCTCCTCTTCTCTTCCATCTACTTCGTTCACTTTCTTACTTCACCTTGTGGCCTTGGCCTACTTGAACTAACAACCATGCTAGCAAGCGCTTCCGCTTCGCACCGAACTCTAAGCGCTAGTTGACCCTTCTTCGGTCTCTTTCAGCGGGGAGGAACGGGAAGATGAAACTATTTCCGAGTTTTGGATGCTTGCTATCTGCAGTGAAAGAATTGAGAAGGATCTTTGCTCCCGGTGACCGGCTTTGGGGGACCGCCATATGGCCTGGTCCACTCTTGGCTAAGCTCTTTGGGCGGGACTTTCTCGAAGTTATCACTTCTCTCACTGACAGACTAGCAATTCAATAAATCACTCATCATATAGAATAACGAGCGACAAGTCCAGAGTGTGCACCAACGAGAGTCCGCTGGAAAGATTCCCCGAATAGCATTTATTTATATATGATAATATCCAATGGCTATCAGATAACAATGAGTGGACTGGCAAGCAAGCCTGTACTTCTTTCTTTTACAGGCATTGCAGGTCCTAGGTCGGGTTGGGTAAACAAGCTGAGGCATAGCGTTTTGACTATTTCCTTACTTGTCGGCGTAACGACTGCTAATGATTGAATACCTAGCTTGTTGATGAAGATCGGCGTAGGCGAGCCAAATACCGAATCACTAAAAGACTACGCATTACCTACTATGCCAAAAAATGGAGTCAGTTTGCATGCTTGCAGACGCTGACTGAGATTGCTCACAAGCCTCTAGAATGAACTTATTATATTATTATATTGATGATTGATGATACGAAAGGGTTGCAGAGAGTAGGCATAAGGGACTACCGCTAGCGGCAGCAACTGCTGAGGAGAGTAGGTCTGAGACTAATCTGCTAGCACGGATCAGGCCTCTTAGTTAAGCTGACGTAACGGCTTCCGCTAAGATACTCCTCATTTCCGGATAGAAAAGTGAAGTGAAAGATAAAAGTAGCGAGAGGATCTTTCTCCAATAGCCTGCCCCGAATGCCTTATCCGGCCCTCGATATGGCGAGCTAGAATGATCGATGGTGAATACAGTCTCGCAACTTACCCATCAACCTTGCCAATAGGTTATTCGTAGAAGGGGTTGGTTAACTGCCTATAATAGAAGTATGAAACGGTAGGCTTCCTGCCTCTATCTATCCCGTGAGTGGAAAGGGGTACTATCAAGAAAGTAATTACTCATGGCTTCGATCTGACCTTCAGGGATTGGGTCGATCGGGGCTCTCGACTATTAGTGGCTAGTACGGAGTTCACATCCGCAGCTGCATTCGTCCAAGCCTGACCCTACCCTACCATCCGAACTTGTTGAATCAGCAGCTGGAATTGAATGAATCAGTGGTGGGTCTATTCCCGTGACTCGAATTCGCGGATTTCCTGTTTATGTTTACTTGCGCCGGAATTGAAAATCGTTTCCAAGAAAACTTCGTTAGAATTGGATGTGTTAAGCATATAGCTAGCGTTCCTTCTGAGCCAGGATCAAACTCTTCTTTTGACCATGATTGAGCCCTGCAGTGGTAGAACCTAGTGAACCAGACATACGACGGGAAACCTGAATAGCCCTTCTTCTCTTATGAGATTTCGAGGCTAGCTTTTTATCGTACTATACCATCTATACCATCCAAAGAAGTAAGGAGAATTCTCATCCCGGTGCCAAGTAAGCCAAGCCGGCAGCGTCAGGGATAGGGGACGGGTCTTTCTAATGAATTTACATACTGATGAGCCAAGATCAAAAGCGTCAAGGGGTATTTTGGTAGTAAAGAGAGAACCCCGATCAGTAGATAGAGATGGCCTTTAGCAAGAGGCTCAACCGATAGTCCAAAGGTTCTAGACCCAGACGGCTATAACGAGACTAATAAGTAGAAAGTACACGCCCCTTGCATTTTACTCAAGCCCTAGAAACGTCTTCAGCCTATGCTTTTGCTTCGGAGTTCGTGTCGGCGGGAGGGTCCTCGTTCATTTGTTTCCAAAACTATAGGAGAAGGGTATCCCATTTTATGAAGCGGATTCGACTGGAGATGGGTATGAAAATGTAGATTCAGTAGATTCAGTAGATTCAGTAGATTCATATGCGTCCGCCTGTATCCGCAGATGAAGATGAGGATTTAGCTTCTTCGGGGGATTATGGAACAACGGATTCTTATTCTTTTGATGGCGGGTGAAACAGTGGGCAATTCTATATTATATAGTCTAATTGAGAAGCGCATGCGTCTTTTTCTGCGCCGGTTTTGCTTATCTTTTGCAGATACGTCTACTTTCTCTCCTTTGGTTCTAGGCCCCCAACTGGAGCTATTGCTTGTCGGCTTCGGGCTCTTAGCCAACGGTTACCGTCAAACCCTTCCACGGATCACTCACCTACTTACCCTGAGACCAATGATCTTGAAGCAGAACCAGCTCCACTGATGATCATCGCGAAATCACACTAAGAAAGGTAGATGGGAACAGCGCATAAACGGCTTATTCCTAATTCCTAAGGTAAAAGGGTTTCCCTTAGATTATGCCTTTCC
This sequence comes from Jaltomata sinuosa, assembly GCA_003996215.1. Taxonomy (NCBI): domain Eukaryota; kingdom Viridiplantae; phylum Streptophyta; class Magnoliopsida; order Solanales; family Solanaceae; genus Jaltomata; species Jaltomata sinuosa. The sequence continues at coordinate 11,554 of QJPP01007017.1, read as the reverse complement.
ACTAGACTAAAAGAAGACGGTGACTCTACGAGGAATCAGGCTTATAAAAGAAAAGGAGGGCCTCGAAATTGGTTATCAGTCAGGTCGTGGGAGACTAGGGACTTTAAGTGGATTCCGTAGCAAGAGCTAGCCGAATATATCCTATATCTATCTTTCTTGCGAAGGTCCTCGACGCATCAGCTACATAATATCTGTCAAAATCTTGCCACTGGCGAACCATAATCTCTGGTGCTATCGACCTTTCGGAAAGGCTGACTTGAACACAAAGCCAATCTTCGAGAGGTTAGTGGATAGCTGTAACCAGTTCGTCCTTCTTCGGAGAAATCGGGGGGAATGAAAGTCAAAATCTAGTACAAGGAGGAAGCGAAAGGCTAGCTACCAGGTACGAAACAGAGTATGACTATAATAAATCATAGAGCAGTGGGGAGCATGCCCATCCCATTAGATATCATTTGAGCTTTCCCTTTCCTTGATGTTACACAGGATGCGCAATGGGGGGTAGTACGAGGTGACTGATAGCATTACATTAGAAGAATAGAAAGAGATGTTAAAAAGAACGACCATGGAGACTTGGGGATCTAGAGCAGGTCTTTCTTGTATATCCCTCGTGGCGAGAGCTACTTCCTCGAATATCAACGCAGGGAGCCGCGAGGAGAGGAGCTGAAACTTGACTGTAAGGAGAGGTACGAAGTCACTCGACTGAAAGGAGAGGAGGTCAAAAAAAAAAAAAAGAGGTAATATCTATACCTAAATATTAATCCGAATTGACATGAATCTCAATGACAATGACCAAGAATTGACAATTGGTAACGTAAGTAAATATAGAATACACGTAATCCCACAGAAAGATTTCTTTTTATGAATTGTTCATTTTGAATATTCAGTTTAAATAAGTCGTATCTTGCTCAGACCAATAAATAGAGCTGAGGTTATAGTTAAAGCCGCTAATAGAAAACCGAAATAACTAGTTATAGTAAGCATTCAAGGGCTAAATTAAATGAAATATGTTCTTTTTATACATATGTTTAGAAATTACCTAAGTTTCCATTTTTGCAAAATAGGAGGATAGGAAAAAATCTCAATTTCAATTGAAAGAAGAAGTTGAATGAAATTTGATTCATCTATCATTATAGGCAGACAGCACTAACAAAGATAAAGTGACAGACATATAAAAGAAATTGATTCATCATCTGTAACATCTATCCATACCGCAATTCCAATCAACCGATTCATTGAGTAACTCTTGGGTAAACTATTAAACTAATAAGAGCTGTATCGTCTAACTTCATTCAAAAATGAAACTTGAATTTTTATAGAATCAAATTCGAAAATCATTTCTATTTTGATCATTTCTTAGATTCTGTTGAATTGTATCGAATCCATTTTCTATTTTAAAGCGAACACTTATAAAACTCGAAAACTTTTTCTTTTGACTTTAATTTAAGTTTAACTCATTAGATTCAGTAATATATTAATTCACATAATATCTTGAATGATTGAGAAGAAGAAAAAGTTATCACAATCGCTTGAAAAAATCTTTTTTTTGGTCCAACTAGTAGTAATTTCTATTAGGTTCCACATTTTCTCTTTCCATACTGCCCCATCCTTGTAGCTAGATCAAGAAAGAACCTTTGGATCGAGATCCACAACTATGGATTCCAATTATTCTTTTTTTCTTTTTGCTTTCATCGAATATGATCTACTACTCTTTTTTGTCACTCGACCATTAACTTCTTCTTTAAAAAAAAAAGGATTCCACAACTACGAAAAATTTCTATATCTCGCATCTACTTAAATTGTGGGAATATGAGAATCTCTTTCGTTGAATTGAAAGAATTTTCTATTGAATGGAAGATGATTTTACATCAACAAGTAAAGGAAAAAAGAAATTATTTATTACTTTTGATACTAATTCAAATTGCCTTGCTGTGTCAGAAGAAGGATAGCTATACTGATTCGGTATACTCTCAAGACGCCCTCGGTACAATATTGACGATCTCACAAAGATGCAATTTCAGTGAATTGTCATTTACTGATCTCATCTTTTACGGAATCGATCTTCTTTGACTGTACAAGAATATGTGGAGCTCAGCATGTCTGGAAGCACAGGAGAACGTTCGTTTGCTGATATTATTACCAGTATTCGATACTTGGTCATTCATAGCATTACTATACCTTCCCTATTCATTGCGGGTTGGTTATTTGTCAGCACCGGTTTAGCTTACGATGTGTTTGGAAGCCCGCGGCCAAACGAGTATTTTACAGAGAGCCGACAACGAATTCCATTAATAACTGGCCGTTTTGATTCTTTGGAACAACTCGATGAATTTAGTAGATCGTTTTAGGAGGCCCTAATGACTATAGATCGAACCTATCCAATTTTTACAGTACGATGGTTGGCTGTTCACGGCCTAGCTGTACCTACCGTCTTTTTTTGGGGATCAATATCAGCAGTTCATCCAACGATAAACAACATCCGAATTATAGAGCTACGACACAATCAACCCCGAACGAACAAAATGTTGAATTTCATCGTACCAGTCTCTACTGGGGGTTATTACTCATTTTTGTACTTGCTTTTTGATTTTCCAATTATTTCTTCAATTAACAAAACGAAAGAGAATAAATAAGATTCTCTTAGCTCGTTCGGAAGGATCTCATAATTAAATTATCCAAGGCTGTTTATGTCTCTAGCATGACCACTTGATGAAATCTGGAGGGTAGTGGGTGGCCGATACTACTGGAAGGATTCCTCTTTGGATAATAGGTACTGTAACTGGTATTCTTGTAATCGGTTTAATAGGTATTTTCTTTTATGGTTCATATTCCGGATTGGGTTCCTCCCTGTAGTAATCGAATGAATTGAGTTGTCAACATTCAAGCGTAAGAACTCAACGGGATTCCCAGCATCTCGTAGAAAAAGAGTATGTAATGTAGATTTTTCAAAAGGGTCTAAATAAGACAAAGGAGTTTTCAGAATTTCATTTTTTTTATCATAAATAATCGCTAACAAGAATTTGGTTCTTTTTACGAACTTGATGTCGATAAATCTGCGAATGACGAAATTCATTTCGGCCAATTGAACCTTCTCGAACTCTTTCTTTTTAAGAACCAAAAAGATTTCAAAATAACAGATGCCAAGAAGAACAAAAGTCATTGGACACGTAATGGATCTTGAAGTACTATTTCTGCATCTCCCTGACCAAATCCGCCTACATTAGGATTACTCGTTAATGGTTGATCAAATTTGATAGATTCGCCCTCGGAAACAAGAAGTTCTGGTCCGGGAGGGATAATATCACCCACTTGACGCCCATCCGACGCATCCGTTATGGTTATCTCATATCCCCCTTTGTCTTTTCGTATGATTTTGCTTACTATACCTGCTGCTGTAGCATTATAAACTGTATTCTTACTCTTGCTGCCGTCGGGATAAATCTGACCCCTTCCCCTGTTCCCGCCTACGTATATAGGATATTTTGAGAAGTGAACATCCTTCTTAGTAGCAGGGTCCGGGGAAAGAATAGGGAAGGTTATTTCACTATATTTTTTACCAGGGACAGGGCCTACCACAAGAATCTTTTTTTATTGGGGCGATAGCTCTGAAAAGACAAATTGCCAATCTTTTCTTTCATCTCGGGAGAGATACGATCGGGAGGAGCTAATTCAAACCCCTCCGGTAAAATAAGAACAAGCCCCCACGTTCAACCCCCCTTTTTTACCATTAGCAAGAACTTGTTTCAGTTGCATATCATAAGGAATTCGAACAACTCCCTCAAGTACAGTATCCGGACGCTTGTGGAACCTCAATCTCCACGGGCTTATTAGCTAAATGGCAATTGGCACATACAATACGCCCAGTCGCTTCTCGTGGATTTTCATAACCCTGCTGTGCAAAAGTGGGATATGCACTTGCAATGGATGCCCGAGTGTTGATATATAGCATGAGCGATACGGAAATAGATCGAGTAATCTCTTTCTTTAGCCAAGAAAAAGCATTTCTAGTTTGCATGGTCCAATCATTGATCGCGAAAATTTCTACAATAAATTGGGTAGGTCACTAGTATAGTTCCCTAGCCACGATTCTGCTATTTGCTGGAATAATCTAGGATGAATCTCCCCGATGGTTAGAAATAGAAAGAGTAAATACGATTTTCAATACTTTGCTTATGTACAACTACAAAGTACCAAGCATTCTAATTGGATTAGATTAATATCAATGGATCCTTTAGCAGTCATTCATTGAATGATAAATAACTACAAGTGACGGAGACAGACGATTTAAATAACGGAAAATCAAAAGAAAATAGTATCGAGAATGACTGGAAAGGTGGAAACAAGACCAGATATAATTTGATCATTATGAACAAATCCAAAATCTTTATAGATAGAGCCGATCATTAATTCCCAACCGTGGGGTGAATGGAATCCGATACATAAATCAGTTAACAAAAGAATAGAAAAAGCTTTGACTAAAGAAGGCCGATTCCCCTAAGCAATTAAAGGGCTACGGCTTTCGCGGGCAATCGCTTCTTCGAGACCAATTCCAACAAGATCGAGATTGGAATGAAATTCTAGTTAGACCCCGGCCGCTTTCTTGGAACTAATTGATAGTTAGTTTTCTATAGAACAAGCGGGCGATACGCAGCATCAATCGAGGTAAAAGGGTAGTCACGGCCTATGCTATAATGCACAAAAGCCCTCCACCCCACCAAAAAGTAAAGAACCCGTGGTGCCTGCTTGTGACACATAGGGCTTGCTTTTCGTGATTACTATGAAATAGATGGCGGACTCAATTCATCAGGAACTGGAAGGACGACATCTCTCTCAGAAAAAGGGAAATAAAAGACGAAAGAATCCTGCCTTTATTTTGACTACCCTAGGCTAGAGGACTTGATGGACCACCTCAGAGGTCGGAAGAAGATTCTTGGAGACCACAGTAACCCTTTCTGAAAGGGGTATGGGGGACAAGCAGGGCATATAGCCCATAAAGAGGTGGAATCCGTTCGTTCATACGCACACCGACTGGATCATCCACAGCGAAGATAATACTCGAAAAGGGACTACGAGTCACCTTCTTTGAGCAATATTCTATTTTTCAGAGAGAAGAATGTCCAAAAGTAGACCTGACCTGAACAAGTACATCCGACCTTTCATCTTGATTCATAATCAAGAAAGACGGGATCTAAAGGTACGCAATTCTTGATCTTTTTAGAATTCTGAAGGACATCGATATTTCGCCTTGCGCAAGGATATCTCTCTTTTCTTAGTCTCCATAAGGAGAGAATAGTCCACTTGGGTGGAAGGGGAGGCCAGGTTTTATTTTACCTGGGCCAAAGACTGTCCCCTCTGCTCTTCTGGGAAAAGTCGCTTCTTTTTTTCGGGGACTTTTCCGCAACTCCTTATCACTATTTCGCTTTCTATAAAGCATAGTGTCTGTCTCCCTTACTTTATAGGGTAGGAGAAGGTATCTCAAATCTTTCCACCATAGAACCAAACCAGGACTAGGTTAGGGTGAAAAAGGGAATTACCTCCTATCTTCCCCTTGTTGAAGAAGGGTTGACGTAATGGATAAGGTTCAGAGGTTACCGGAGCCGGAGTTCCAATTAGCAATAAGAGAAAAAGAAAAAAAGAAGTGAAATAAGTCATAAAAGGCCAACCCCCGGGCAGAGTTGGGCCAAGACTAACTGTGAGTTTAAAGTGGTTTACTATGTATATTTCAACGGAAAGCAGGTATAGGCATAAGCTTATGGGACTAAGGCGCGCCACCTTAAGCGGAATGGAGCAAGGAGTTATCCACTAAATGATAGAAAGGCTACCTTCTCAAGGAGGAAGACTTCTTTCAATATAAAGCAAGGTGTAAGCAAGCTTCTTTCCGACCAGACTGACCTGGCAATTATCTTCCTATAGATAGCTCCTTGCTTATAAAAAAGATTTATAATGAGAATCAGCTTAAGCTTATTCAGGATTGATCTTTCTTATCCGAGAGTCTTATCAAACTCTCTGCCACTGTAGGTGCGACACAGGTAGTAGTGACTGAAAGAGCTGATGCGACATGATCGCGATTATAAGCGTCCTATTTAGTTTAGGGATTTAGGGACTAGGCCTGTTGAGGAACTGAGATGATTCATCTTAGTCTTAGTATGCCGGGTATGTCTTTGGCCCAGGGATTGACAAATCTATAGTGGCGGGTCTATCTTCTTCTGGGCGAGCTGTGGAGCTACTTTTTCTTTCTTTCATTCCATCTGTCTTGCTTGATTGGTTAAAGAGAGCGCTTTGATAAGACTGTTCCGCAGATAGTGTGGATAAACACTTCTTCACCTTTCGGCCTTCAAAGGAATGGTCGGAACTGTGATCCCGATTAGATAGTTGCATTCTTCTCCTCTCTCTATTTTTGGGGCACTGTTAGGCTCATCTCTCTGAGTTCGAGCGGTTGAACTCCTCCCAGGCAAATCAATAATGATTGTGGCTGGACTCCTCTATTCATCTATCAATCTCGTTTATGAATGTTATGATGGCCAGGCATAGCCGGAACTCTTTCGTAGGCAGCTCTCGAGGCAGTGGCTTCAAACTAATCTCCCACAGTCACCCACCATGATCGGAGCTGAGATGATTCATACTAGCTTGGTTAGGTCAATATCTGTACCATCGCTTCTATTTGATGTAATATAGTATAGAGGCTGAAGGTGAGAAATTATCAATTAAAGTAGATGCAGCTTCCCTGGCTTAAAGGACGGAACTCCAGCAAGAAATCTATTGAAGAGTTGGTGCTGGGTTAGCCGAAAATCAAAGTTTATTCGGTCCCTGAAAAATTCGCTTTTTATGAATCGGCAATAATCCAGAAAGTGGATCTATTTCGTTTTTTTCTCTTTTAAGAAAAGGAAAGTCTTATTTCCCGGATCATTGTACATTTCAATTTGAATTAGGCATTCTGTTTCCAACTCTAAGCATTCCTTACCTACATATGCATCTGATCATATATGTATTATCTATTCCAACAAATAATACAAAAGAACGAGGTTTGGATGCGCTTTTGTCCTTAAAGAGAGTTCGCCGAGGGTGAGAACGAGAATCGAATCGATTGAATCACAAAGATCTATTCACTTATATAGAAGAAGAATCGAAAAAGGAGCAGATGGTTCATGTAGCAGTGGAAGGGTCAGTCGCCTTTTATGAAGTCTGGGCTTTCGAGATCGAATCGTATTCAAAGTCTTTTTCCAGGTTTAGAAAGACTGGTTCGAAAGGACCAGGAAAGATCAGTTGTTCGCTCTTCTTCAAGGAGTGAGGGAGCAAAAGAGAGTAATGACATCGTACCATACCCCTACCCTAGAAAGGTTAATATGATTAGCTTGCTTGAACGAATCCGCTCTCTTTGCTGTGAACAGGAGGAAGCTATGCAGATGAAGCAGGCGACGGGTAAATGCTTTTTTTGAGTTCATACCAGGATCCAGGGAAAGGCTTTTTGCTCACCCCGCGAAAGGCGCATGGGTTGACTCTATTTCTTTCTATGAGTTAGCAGGTGAGAAGGAAATACTAGTGCTTAGAAATCCGGCTGACATTGAACTTAAACTAGCTGCCGCCATTGAAAAAGAAGAGAGCTCCGTGACTTCCGGGCTTAGCTCTTTTCCGGTGCTGATGAATAAACCGGTATTTTATCTTTAAGTTGCTGCTCCGGGGAAAGAAGTTTCATTTGCTTTGGTAGTATCGTACGTATTATAAAGAAGAAGATTCCCGTGAGAGGGGTAATTCAGCTCGAACGAAGTGAGAGGGCTGAAAAGGAAGCTCGACCTAGAGGGAGAGGGATACCTTCACGGTGCTTGCATTGTCTATCGAAAAAACTTGGTAAATGAAGGAGAATTAGCACCAAGTCCACTCCTGAAGGAAGTCAGAGCACGGGATCCCATCGATTCTCCTCTCCTTTTCCAACTTCAAGGGAACTTAAAATAGTAGCCTAGGAATCCAGAAAACTTCAAATCAAGAGGTCATACTCCGCCAACTACGCTTGGTTAAAGCTTTATCCCGGTTTGTTTCATTTGCTTTCAAGTCTAGTGGAATCACTATGATAGCTTTCCCCGGGATCACAAAACACTATTCTATTAGGTCACGAACTCGTGCCCCATTTTCTCTGACCGAAGCGCTAGATCTTCTATCTATTCGATTAACCCTAAAGCTAGGAAGACTGCCCTACCTTTGACTGAGAGTGTCTTTGCCTATAAACTCTTCTTGCGTACTTGACTTATAGGCTTGACGCCCATTTCCTCTAGGCTAGTTCATTCCCAGAAAAGAAAACTAGTTGAATTAGCGAGGATCCTTAAGAAAGCGGGTGCCATTCTGTCAGCTTCGTCCCAATGGATATCTCTTCTCTCAAAGATCAACCTAAGGAATCTCTCTTTCCACATGAGGTTTGAAGGATAAGGTCTTCTGGAAACCTTTTGAAGTGGGCAAACCAAGTCAAAGAAAGAAGCAACTCTCCCAGGACCGGAGAAGGTCAATTTCAAAGGTTACGAGTTTAGTTCTTACTAGTACTGCCGAGGAGCGATTCCTCTGAATGGCAAGTATGAGTTCAACTGCCCTTCCTTTGGAGAATGGATTCAGGGAGTGAGGAGACAGAAAGAATATTTTCATACCTTACACCTATAGCTATCAAAAGTCCGCACCTTTGATTTTGTCAACACTGAGAAGCGAAGAGCTCAAGGTCAGGCAAGGCAAGAGGCTATGGAATAGTTGCCTCAAAATAAGGGGTTATATATGATTTTACATTTATAGACAACTTCACAGATTTCTTTATGGATCTTTGAGAACTTATTTTAATTTCCCTGAGATCGTGGAGAAGACATGTCCAGTCCAATAAATTTCAATCCCTTATCTCTCGGCTCGGAAAATCACCAACGGTCGTGTTATCATACAGGATAGCTGAGATAAAAGCTATGTTATTATGCGTGGAGCCTTTTAGAAAAGAGCTTGCTTTCTTATATTGTCTAATTGAAGTGAAGTAATGTACCTATACCCGGGAGTAGCAGAAAGCAAAAAAAATCTCTTGTACTGGATAGTTTTCCCCCCTAAGGAATCCATAGGCCCTTAAAACGCGACTTCATATGCTTGTAGGGGTCGAGTCATTTGCCTTCAATCCTGCCTTTTGAGGAAGAGGCCGCTAAGGAAGGCCTTCCAACCATAATGCCTCCATGGACGGGCGGCGTGCTCCATTCTTAGTATTGCACAGTCAGTCCCGCATGAGTAGAGGCGCGCAGGCAAGCGAATAGAAAAGTAGTCTTTCTCCGCGGCAAGCATATTCAAGTACCGAACAGCCCAAGGAGTAGGCTTCCCGATGCTGAACTCTATTTCTTAGGTTTGGAGGTTCATAGGTTCGTAGGAGGAGCCTTATGTCTACGGCCCTTCTTTCTAAAAAGTGGAGTTTTGACTGACTCTCTGTGCCTATGTGTGAAAACGAGTATGTGAACAGAACATCTTTTAAACATCGAGATGAAATAAGCCGTGGGGCCGGCAAATGGAACTAAGAGTTGCTCAAGGCACCACCAGCCCTTGGCACAACGATCAGGTCAAGCAAAGAGATATTATTTGAAATTCATTTTTGAAGCCCTGGGTACCAAGCAATCCATTTAGATCTATTTCAGTTGCCAATGAAATGGAATATGGGGAACTCTCCGTATAAGTGGTTAATCCGATGAGTCAATTCTCAATGTGATGCTGCTATCCGTTCGACGATCCCAGTAAGTGATGCTATGTGCTCTTATCTGTCTGTTCTAATTGCAGGTAGTGCCCCCCCATCTTTCTTCTGGGGTTTGCTTTCGAAAGGGTCTTAGACCTCAGCTTGGGAAAAGCATGGTTTTGGTAATTGATCTACGCGAGACCTTCCATTGATCTAGGGAGCCTGGTGTAGTTTCTTTCCCAAAGAACTCTTTTTCAATCCATATGTCCAAAAAAGGCTATCTACCCCCATTCTACCAGCAAACCCTTTCTTTTAGTCGGGCAAGGACTCTCGGTTAGCTGTTTTTTTTGTTCTTTGGTCATTTCCGGTAACCTGGTAGATCTACTGAACCTTTTCCAGAAGGGAGTTTCGAAGGGCTGCGAAACTGGTAACCTTAGCCCAGAACTCGATCTACGGCCCCCTCAAGGTTAGGGGCACTCAAAAGCGCCGTTGCCAACGGTGTAATCTATGGTGCCTCCAAGGCATCCAGCCGATCCTTACCCTTCCAAGTGATAAAAAGTACACCACACTTTTTGATCAGCTTTGCTCACGAATTCACATTTGACGAATCCTATATTTATTGGGGAAGGTTTTGATTCTTTGCTCAGCTTGGATGGCGATTGAAAACTCTCTGAAAGGGGGAAGTCACAAATGAATCCTCTGACGACTGATGAAGAGTTTTCTGAGCCAGGATCACATCCTTTGAGGATGCAAATTGAATTACAGAAAGAAGGGTTCTATTCGATGAAGAGTTCCCTAGCTGGAGGGTTTTGCACCGAGAATGAATGAATGAAATAGTGGAGTCTTAATAAGAGTGAGGATTGAACACCCGATTCCTATAACAACTGATTCTATGAAAAGAGGTTGAAAATCGCATTTTGGGAAATCTTTCTTCCCGGTGAAGCACCTTGGAATCTCGTTGAGAAGCATGACAATGGGGTACGACCTCTTGTGAAATCAGTCGTTCAAGCTCTTTCCTACCCTTTTCTCATTTTTATTTCACTCACCGTGTTGACCTCGTTGAATGGTTTCACACCTGACAGGAATATCTTTTTTGATACAAGGAACTGGCAATATAATAGAAATGGAGTTTGAGGCTATCCTGAGATGCCCCTATTCTCAGATCTCTACTAGCGAGCCTGAAGCATGAATTCAAGAGCTCGAAGCACAGGAAAGGCAGAAGCGTCGGCTAGTCAGTCACGGACTACTTGACTTCCTTATGATGATTCAATGTTAATGACCTCATTCAATCTTTTTTTTTATACTCATGCCTCCCATCGCGCTCCGCCGATTTTTGTGCTCGTGTCAACAAAGCCCTCAAGTGTCGTAAATTAGCCCTGGGGACATTGGGTTTGTTGGCATTATAGGTAGCTTTACTGGCGAAGCGATCAATAATTATTTCGACCATCTCACTTGGTGATGGAAGTTCACCCAAGTTGTGGTGCAACAACCTTCTAACTAGGCGTGCCTTCTCCGATTCAATCAGGGGGCTAATCTGTTCGGCCAAGCGATCTTTTTGTTCTTTAATCTTGGTCAATTCAAGTTGATCCAAGGCTATTTCAATCTCGTACCGATCCCCTGGCTCTTCTTCAGCCGCAGGAAGGCTTGGTTCTGTCGAAGAGCTAACTCTTCAGCCGCAGGAAGGCTTGGTTCTGTCGAAGAGCTAACACCCCCTACAGCGCCCTCACCTGATCCTGAGCCAGAGGCCCCCGCCTAAAGTTCTTACCCTTGCTTCAAGCTCTGCTCTGAGAGAATTGCCCCACCTGATGTGATCGACGTCGCATCTTGACCTGTTCGTGCTGCGGAGCGAACACCTACTTTGAGGAGAAGAAATCCTTTCCTAAAGTG
>QJPP01007016.1:0-18601 GCA_003996215.1 Jaltomata sinuosa | reverse complement strand
ATGATAAAGCCTATAAAACATAGAGCTACTATCATTTCTTCATTATAAATTGAGATCTTCTTCGAACTTGATGCACAAATAGATAGAATAGCAGCAAATAGCATCTTTCTAGCCAGCATATTCGTGGAACTCAATCTCATTTAGAAAGCCTGATCTCTATCTTTCAGCAACTGAACGGGAAGTGGTTTAAGAATAAGAAAGGACTGACGAATCGGATGCGCTCGCCCAGCGAGAAAGGCCCTGACCCTGCCAACCAAGTCTCAAAAAGAAAGAAGAGAAAGAAAGGAGAAGAGAACTTCGTATTTTGGTAACTCTCTAGGAGTCATCTTTAACCTTGAATGCTATTAATAGATTCTACAGCAATAGTCCCTCGGACTCGGAAAGTAATAACGAAAATAGCTAACCCAATAGCAGATTCCGCAGCTGCCACCGTTGGAACCAATGAAGCAAATGATTGACCCATCATATCATCCGAAGAAACAGAAAATACCAAAAAGTTCGAATTCACAGCTAATAACATTGATTCAATTGGCATTGACATAATAGGAATATTTCGTCTATTAAGGAGGATTCCCCGAATACCTGAAATAGAGATAATCATAGAAAATGTGAAATATTTGATAGGATCCATTTCGGGAACGTAGAATGTAAGAGAAATTCAAATGTGAAACAATACGTCAGCTAAAATACATAGTTGATTAGATCGAGAAATTGCAACAGCTCCTCGCATCCCCAACTACGAGGGCCACATAACATCACATCATAGTAGGCTTCTGTCAGAAAGCCGTGCTGAATAGACTCATCCCCAAGCACTGTCCGAACAAGGTCAGGCATGGTCCATTCCGGGGGTAATACCCTCCCGTTTTCATGGACACACCTGCTGTATTCCGCACACATTTTATTAAATAACAGGGCCAGGTCAGGTGGAGCGCTTTCAGCATCTGACCTCGTGGAAGAGGTACTTGACAGACTCTCTAAAGCCATATTACGCTCATCTCTAAGCACAAATTGGACATCACTGGACGTTGGATGTCCATAGAAAACTATGGCCTTCTCATTCATTCTTTCTAAATCGGTAAACGTGCTCTGCTCCCCCCCAAAAAAAGAGAGACTGAATTTCTTCCACCTTCCCTGTAGGAGTAGTGAAGAAGTATAGATTTAGTTGGTTGTTGACCAACGGAAAGCATGGGACTTTTATACGGCTCATTCTACAACAAGAAAATCGTCTTTCTGACATAGGCGGGCCCCCCATCTTGGAGCCCCTGCCTCACTATATCTAACCAGTTGAGTTCCAGAGCGTCTCTTTCCCATACGTACAAGTCTGGCAGCTGCTGGTCGCGCCTCTGGTCTAAGAAAAGAAGTCCATAAAGGCTTCTTTAGGATTGTAGGGGGCCTGTTCGGCCAAGTCAGGATGCTCAGAAAGCACTCCTTGAAAAAGGGTTCTGACCAATATTCTCCCCTATCCTTATCTAAGAGAAAAATGCAATCTCTATTTTCCATTATCAAGATCCTATTCCTCATGGAGGATTCAAGGGCACCGGCCAAGGCTCCGACAGGACCTGCATCTCGAATGAATCTTCCGATGCCAATGAGGTCGAGCGTGATGGGCCGGAACCCTCATGGGAAGGGATTATTGCCCCACTAAATGCACCAAAAATCAAAGTAGAGAATGTCGCCATTCCAAATAAAAAAGGAAAAAGTCAGGATAGGATTCACCCCGGTCCATCAGATCTCGAACAACTGAAAGGCCAAATGATCTTCTCCATAAAGAATGGGATACTATGGAACATGACTGTATCAAGTATGTTCGATCCTGCCAGCCGTGTCAGATCTACGCAGATAAGGAAAAGGTTTTGATTCCTCTGAATAACATGACAACGCCTTGGCCTTTTCTTCCTTCCTTGAGGACCAAAGCCGATCTTCGAAATGGAGAGGTGAACCCAAGTGTTTGATCAATACAAGAGTTAGCTAGGCCACTTTTCCGCATGATAGAAAGAGTCGCTTAACGCTATGCTCAAAACAGAGAACCGAGCCCCAACTCTGGTAAAGGAATCGGATAGCAAGATGAAGTTTCTGTGATCATTCTATGACATTTTATATTTAATCTCACTATCGATAGATAAATCTCGATAAGAAAGAGCTTTCTCCTGGGAATAAGAAGAAGTCCTCTCTTTTTCTCAGAGGTAACTAAATCGTTAAATCGTTTGAGAGAGAATGAATAAGAAGCAAGGGATGAAGGGGAAGAGATCTTTCACTAGTCGCATATGTAGCTGGACCCTTTTCCTAAGTATGAGTTGAGAGGATCAGAGGGATAAAAACCTATACTTACTCTTCTGACCTAGTCCAGGTGCTGATTCCAAGATAGGTACCATGAAATCAAGACCCCTCACTGCCACCATGTCATAAACCCTCCACATACGACCGAAACGCACCAACAAAGGATCAGTGCGATCGATCTTCCATTTTTCTTTCTTATTTTTGCTTATATAAGACCAATACAACCACTAGCAGAACCAAAAGAGAACCTGAGATAAGGAATGGGATAAACGAGTACACTGATTAGATTCTTTCGCCTGTCAGGTCTTTCTCGCCTCTTGCCGGGCGTCTAGGAATAAATAGATTCTGTAATTAGTCAAGATTGGTAAGCCTAAGAGAGGAAGGTTTTGAGTTATCGCTACGCCCCTAAGCTAATAAGATCTTTTGTCAATACTTGATCACCAGTTAAATAGTTCGGGAGCAGACAGTGTTTCTCTTCCTTCTCTTATGATAGAGCACAGGGGGCGGTTGGTAACTTTTTTTCTATGGGCCTGAAAAAAAAGCATTTTCATTTTCTCTGCTCTGGTACTCTTTCGGTGATTCCATTGTGCACCAAAAGAAAAAGTTGTCGCGTACTGCTGCGCCAGTTGGTCGATTCGGATTTATGTCCGGAATCTGGCATCGGCCAAAAGCCGCTAGTGATAAAGGAAAGCTGATCCCCGGTCTGAGCCAGCATGCACAGCAGAGCAGAGTATCCTGAGGATTATGAAAGAAGACTTCGAGTGAAGAGTTGGTTCGCGTGAATGATTTCGCGCTATCCTGGGGATAGGGGAGATAAGCTTTTTGTACAGCCCTGAGAGCGCACTCACTTGAAACGAGCTTTCCTTTCCTCTCACTGACTAGCTATACTACAGAAGGAATTGCTTCCCTGGCTTACGACTGGCATTACTACTTTCTAAGAACCGTGCTTTCAACCCTTGGCTCGATTGCTTGACTGGACTCAGAGGAATTCATGGACAGCTACTGTTAAGAAGCATGAACTCTTCATTCGCCTAGGTGTTTTCATATAAGTAAGATGCCTCCCGCTCGCACTCCCACTGATTGGATTGAACTGAGACTGGTACTAGTTGACTAAAAGGAGTACCTCTTAACTGAACTAATAGTGCACTACGATACTTTCTTATAGTTATGATATCAAGTATTCTCAAATCAAAGCTAAGCGCTCCTCTTCTCTTCCATCTACTTCGTTCACTTTCTTACTTCACCTTGTGGACTTGGCCTACTTGAACTAACAACCATGCTAGCAAGCGCTTCCGCTTCGCACCGAACTCTAAGCGCTAGTTGACCCTTCTTTGGTCTCTTTCAGTGGGAAGGAACTTCCAGATGAAACTATTTCCGAGTTTTGGATGCTTGCTATCTGCAGTGAAAGAATTGAGAAGGATCTTTGCTCCCGGTGACCGGCTTTGGGGGACCGCCATATGGCCTGGTCCACTCTTGGCTAAGCTCTTTGGGCGGGACTTTCTCGAAGTTATCATTTCTCTCACTGACAGACTAGCAATTCAATAAATCACTCATCATATAGAATAACGATCGACAAGTCCAGAGTGTGCACCAACGAGAGTCCGCTGGAAAGATTCCCCGAATAGCATTTATTTATATATGATAATATCCAATGGCTATCAGATAACAATGAGTGGACTGGCAAGCAAGCCTGTACTTCTTTCTTTTACAGGCATTGCAGGTCCTAGGTCTAGTTGGGTAAACAAGCTGAGGCATAGTGTTTTGACTATTTCCTTACTTGTCGGCGTAACGACTGCTAATGATTGAATACCTAGCTTGTTGATGAAGATCGGCGTAGGCGAGCCAAATACCGAATCACTAAAAGACTACGCATTACAAAAAAAAAAAAAAAATGGAGTCAGTTTGCATGCTTGCAGACGCTGACTGAGATTGCTCACAAGCCTCTAGAATGAACTTATTATATTATTATACTGATGATTGATGATACGAAAGGGTTGCAGAGAGTAGGCATAAGGGACTACCGCTAGCGGCAGCAACTGCTGAGGAGAGTAGGTCTGAGACTAATCTGCTAGCACGGATCAGGCCTCTTAGTTAAGCGGACGTAACGGCTTCCGCTAAGATACTCCTCATTTCCGGATAGAAAAGTGAAGTGAAAGATAAAAGTAGCGAGAGGATCTTTCTCCAATAGCCTGCCCCGAATGCCTTATCCGGCCCTCGATATGGCGAGCTGGAATGATCGATGGTGAATACAGTCTCGCAACTTACCCATCAACCTTGCCAATAGGTTATTCGTAGAAGGGGGTGGTTAACTGCCTATAATAGAAGTATGAAACGGTAGGCTTCCTGCCTCTATCTATCCCGTGAGTGGAAAGGGGTACTATCAAGAAAGTAATTACTCATGGCTTCGATCTGACCTTCAGGGATTGGGTCGATCGGGGCTCTCGACTATTAGTGGCTAGTACGGAGTTCACATCCGAAGCTGCATTCGTCCAAGCCTGACCCTACCCTACCATCCGAACTTGTTGAATCAGCAGTTGGAATTGAATGAATCAGTGGTGGGTCTATTCCCGTGACTCGAATTCGCGGATTTCCTGTTTATGTTTACTTGCGCCGGAATTGAAAATCGTTTCCAAGAAAACTTCGTTAGAATTGGATGTGTTAAGCATATAGCTAGCGTTCCTTCTGAGCCAGGATCAAGCTCTTCTTTTGACCATGATTGAGCCCTGCAGTGGTAGAACCTAGTGAACCAGACATACGACTGGAAACCTGAATAGCCCTTCTTCTCTTATGAGATTTCGAGGCTAGCTTTTTATCGTACTATACCATCTATACCATCCAAAGAAGTAAGGAGAATTCTCATCCCGGTGCCAAGTAAGCCAAGCCGGCAGCGTCAGGGCTAGGGTACGGGTCTTTCTAATGAATTTACATACTGATGAGCCAAGATCAAAAGCGTCAAGGGGTATTTTGGTAGTAAAGAGAGAACCCCGATCAGTAGATAGAGATGGCCTTTAGCAAGAGGCTCAACCGATAGTCCAAAGGTTCTAGACCCAGACGGGTATAACGAGACTAATAAGTAGAAAGTACACGCCCCTTGCATTTTACTCAAGCCCTAGAAACGTCTTCAGCCTATGCTTTTGCTTCGGAGTTCGTGTCGGCGGGAGGGTCCTCGTTCATTTGTTTCCAAAACTATAGGAGAAGGGTATCCCATTTTATGAAGCGGATTCGACTGGAGATGGGTATGAAAATGTAGATTCAGTAGATTCAGTAGATTCAGTAGATTCATATGCGTCCGCCTGTATCCGCAGATGAAGATGAGGATTTAGCTTCTTCGGGAGGTTATGGAACAACGGATTCTTATTCTTTTGATGGCGGGTGAAACAGTGGGCAATTCTATATTATATAGTCTAATTGAGAAGCGCATGCGTCTTTTTTTTTTTTTTTTTTGCTTATCTTTTGCAGATACGTCTACTTTCTCTCCTTTGGTTCTAGGCCCCCAACTGGAGCTATTGCTTGTCGGCTTCGGGCTCTTAGCCAACGGTTACCGGCAAACCCTTCCACGGATCACTCACCTACTTACCCTGAGACCAATGATCTTGAAGCAGAACCAGCTCCACTGATGAGCATCGCGAAATCACACTAAGAAAGGTAGATGGGAACAGCGCATAAACGGCTTATTCCTAATTCCTAAGGTAAAAGGGTTTCCCTTAGATTATGCCTTTCCACTAGACTAAAAGAAGCCGGTGACTCTACGAGGAATCAGGCTTATAAAAGAAAAGGAGGGACTCGAAATTGGTTATCAGTCAGGTCGTGGGAGACTAGGGACTTTAAGTGGATTCCGTAGCAAGAGCTAGCCGAATATATCCTATATCTATCTTTCTTGCGAAGGTCCTCGCCGCATCAGCTACATAATATCTGTCAAAATCTTGCCACTGGCGAACCATAATCTCTGGTGCTATCGACCTTTCGGAAAGGCTGACTTGAACACAAAGCCAATCTTCGAGAGGTTAGTGGATAGCTGTAACCAGTTCGTCCTTCTTCGGAGAAAGCGGGGGGAATGAAAGTCAAAATCTAGTACAAGGAGGAAGCGAAAGGCTAGCTACCAGGTACGAAACAGAGTATGACTATAATAAATCATAGAGCAGTGGGGAGCATGCCCATCCCATTAGATATCATTTGAGCTTTCCCTTTCCTTGATGTTACACAGGATGCGCAATGGGGGGTAGTACGAGGTGACTGATAGCATTACATTAGAAGAATAGAAAGAGATGTTAAAAAGAACGACCATGGAGACTTGGGGATCTAGAGCAGGTCTTTCTTGTATATCCCTCGTGTCGAGAGCTACTTCCTCGAATATCAACGCAGGGAGCCGCGAGGAGAGGAGCTGAAACTTGACTGTAAGGAGAGGTACGAAGTCACTCGACTGAAAGGAGAGGAGGTCAATAAAAAAAAAAAAGAGGTAATATCTATACCTAAATATTAATCCGAATTGACATGAATCTCAATGACAATGACCAAGAATTGACAATTGGTAACGTAAGTAAATATAGAATACACGTAATCCCACAGAAAGATTTCTTTTTATGAATTGTTCATTTTGAATATTCAGTTTAAATAAGTCGTATCTTGCTCAGACCAATAAATAGAGCTGAGGTTATAGTTAAAGCCGCTAATAGAAAACCGAAATAACTAGTTATAGTAAGCATTCAAGGGCTAAATTAAATGAAATATGTTCTTTTTATACATATGTTTAGAAATTACCTAAGTTTCCATTTTTGCAAAATAGGAGGATAGGAAAAAATCTCAATTTCAATTGAAAGAAGAAGTTGAATGAAATTTGATTCATCTATCATTATAGGCAGACAGCACTAACAAAGATAAAGTGACAGACATATAAAAGAAATTGATTCATCATCTGTAACATCTATCCATACCGCAATTCCAATCAACCGATTCATTGAGTAACTCTTGGGTAAACTATTAAACTAATAAGAGCTGTATCGTCTAACTTCATTCAAAAATGAAACTTGAATTTTTATAGAATCAAATTCGAAAATCATTTCTATTTTGATCATTTCTTAGATTCTGTTGAATTGTATCGAATCCATTTTCTATTTTAAAGCGAACACTTATAAAAATCGAAAACTTTTTCTTTTGACTTTAATTTAAGTTTAACTCATTAGATTCAGTAATATATTAATTCACATAATATCTTGAATGATTGAGAAGAAGAAAAAGTTATCACACAATCGCTTGAAAAAATCTTTTTTTTGGTCCAACTAGTAGTAATTTCTATTAGGTTCCACATTTTCTCTTTCCATACTGCCCCATCCTTGTAGCTAGATCAAGAGAGAACCTTTGGATCGAGATCCACAACTATGGATTCCAATTATTCTTTTTTTCTTTTTGCTTTCATCGAATATGATCTACTACTCTTATTTGTCACTCGACCATTAACTTCTTCTTTAAAAAAAAAGGATTCCACAACTACGAAAAATTTCTATATCTCGCATCTACTTAAATTGTGGGAATATGAGAATCTCTTTCGTTGAATTGAAAGAATTTTCTATTGAATGGAAGATGATTTTACATCAACAAGTAAAGGAAAAAAGAAATTATTTATTACTTTTGATACTAATTCAAATTGCCTTGCTGTGTCAGAAGAAGGATAGCTATACTGATTCGGTTTACTCTCAAGATGCCCTCGGTACAATATTGACGATCTCACAAAGATGCAATTTCAGTGAATTGTCATTTACTGATCTCATCTTTTACGGAATCGATCCTCTTTGACTGTACAAGAATATGTTCAGCATGTCTGGAAGCACAGGAGAACGTTCGTTTGCTGATATTATTACCAGTATTCGATACTGGTTCATTCATAGCATTACTATACCTTCCCTATTCATTGCGGGTTGGTTATTTGTCAGCACCGGTTTAGCTTACGATGTGTTTGGAAGCCCTCGGCCAAACGAGTATTTTACAGAGAGCCGACAAGGAATTCCATTAATAACTGTTTTGATCCTTGGGAACAACTCGATGAATTTAGTAGATCGTTTTAGGAGGCCCTAATGACTATAGATCGAACCTATCCAATTTTTACAGTACGATGGTTGGCTGTTCACGGCCTAGCTGTACCTACCGTCTTTTTTTGGGGATCAATATCAGCAGTTCATCCAACGATAAACAACATCCGAATTATAGAGCTACGACACAATCAAACCCGCACGAACAAAATGTTGAATTTCATCGTACCAGTCTCTACTGGGGGTTATTACTCATTTTTGTACTTGCTTTTTGATTTTCCAATTATTTCTTCAATTAACAAAACGAAAGAGAATAAATAAGATTCTCTTAGCTCGTTCGGAAGGATCTCATAATTACATTATCCAAGGCTGTTTATGTCTCTAGCATGACCACTTGATGAAATCTGGAGGGAAGTGGGTGGCCGATACTACTGGAAGGATTCCTCTTTGGATAATAGGTACTGTAACTGGTATTCTTGTAATCGGTTTAATAGGTATTTTCTTTTATGGTTCATATTCCGGATTGGGTTCATCCCTGTAGTAATCGAATGAATTGAGTTGTCAACATTCAAGCGTAAGAACTCAACGGGATTCCCAGCATCTCGTAGAAAAAGAGTATGTAATGTAGATTTTTCAAAAGGGTCTAAATAAGACAAAGGAGTGTTCAGAATTTCATTTTTTTTATCATAAATAATCGCTAACAAGAATTTGGTTCTTTTTACGAACTTGATGTCGATAAATCTGCGAATGACGAAATTCATTTCGGCCAATTGAACCTTCTCGAACTCTTTCTTTGTAAGAACCAAAAAGATTTCAAAATAACAGATGCCAAGAAGAACAAAAGTCCTTGGACACGTAATGGATCTTGAAGTACTATTTCTGCATCTCCCTGACCAAATCCGCCTACATTAGGATTACTCGTTAATGGTTGATCAAATTTGATAGATTCGCCCTCAGAAACAAGAAGTTCTGGTCCGGGAGGGATAATATCAACCACTTGACGCCCATCCGACGCATCCGTTATGGTTATCTCATATCCCCCTTTGTCTTTTCGTATGATTTTGCTTACTATACCTGCTGCTGTAGCATTATAAACTGTATTCTTCCTCTTGCTGCCGTCGGGATAAATCTGACCCCTTCCCCTGTTCCCGCCTACGTATATAGGATATTTTGAGAAGTGAACATCCTTCTTAGTAGCAGGGTCCGGGGAAAGAATAGGGAAGGTTATTTCACTATATTTTTTACCAGGGACAGGGCCTACCACAAGAATCTTTTTTTTATTTGGGCGATAGCTCTGAAAAGACAAATTGCCAATCTTTTCTTTCATCTCGGGAGAGATACGATCGGGAGGAGCTAATTCAAACCCCTCCGGTAAAATAAGAACAAGCCCCCACGTTCAACCCCCCTTTTTTACCATTAGCAAGAACTTGTGTCAGTTGCATATCATAAGGAATTCGAACAACTCCCTCAAATACAGTATCCGGACGCTTGTGGAACCTCAATCTCCACGGGCTTATTAGCTAAATGGCAATTGGCACATACAATACGCCCAGTCGCTTCTCGTGGATTTTCATAACCCTGCAGTACAAAAATGGGATATGCACTTGAAATGGATGTCCGAGTTAAGATATATATCATGAGCGATACGGAAATAGATCGAGTAATCTGTTTCTTTAGCCAAGAAAAAGCATTTCTAGTTTGCATGGTCCAATCATTGATCGCGAAAATTTCTACAATACATTGGGTAGGTCGCTAGTATAGTTCCCTAGCCACGATTCTGCTATTTGCTGGAATAATCATAATCTAGGAATAATATAGGATGAATCTTCCCGATGGTTAGAAATAGAAAGAGTAAATACGATTTTCAATACTTTGCTTATGTACAACTACAAAGCACCAAGCATTCGAATTGGATTAGATTAATATCAATGGATCCTTTATCAGTCATTCATTGAATGATAAATAACTACAAGTGACGGAGACAGACGATTTAAATAACGGAAAATCCAATATTTCAAAATTGTATTGAGAATGACTGGAAAGGTGGAAACAAGACCAGATATAATTTGATCATTATGAACAAAGCCAAAATCTTTATAGATAGAGCCAATCATTAATTCCCAACCGTGGGGTGAATGGAATCCGATACATAAATCAGTTAACAAAAGAATAGAAAAAGCTTTGACTAAAGAAGGCCGATTCCCCTAAGCAATTAAAGGGCTACGGCTTTCGCGGGCAATCGCTTCTTCGAGACCAATTCCAACAATATCGAGATTGGAATGAAATTCTAGTTAGACCCCGGCCGCTTTCTTGGAACTAATTGATAGTTAGTTTTCTATAGAACAAGCGGGCGATATGCAGCATCAATCAAGGTAAAAGGGTAGTCACGGCCTGTGCTATAATGCACAAAAGCCCTCCACCCCACCAAAAAGTAAAGAACCCGTGGGGCCTGCTTGTGACACATAGGGCTTGCTTTTCGTGATTACTATGAAATAGATGGCGGACTCAATTCATCAGGAACTGGAAGGACGACATCTCTCTCAGAAAAAGGGAAATAAAAGACGAAAGAATCCTGCCTTTATTTTGACTACCCTAGGCTAGAGGACTTGACGGACCACCTCAGAGGTCGGAAGAAGATTCTTGGAGACCACGGCAACCCTTGCTGAAAGGGGTATGGGGGACAAGCAGGGCATAGAGCCCATAAAGAGGTGGAATCCGTTCGTTCATACGCACACCGACTGGATCATCCACAGCGAAGATAATACTCGAAAAGGGACTACGAGTCACCTTCTTTGAGCAATATTCTATTTTTCAGAGAGAAGAATGACCAAAAGTAGACCTGACCTGAACAAGTACATCCGACCTTTCGTCTTGATTCATAATCAAGAAAGACGGGATCTAAAGGCACGCAATTCTTGATCTTTTTAGAATGATGAAGGACATCGATCTTTCGCCGTGCGCAAGGATATCTCTCTTTTCTTAGACTCCATAAGGAGAGAATAGTCCACTTGGGTGGAAGGGGAGGCCAGGTTTTATTTTACCTGGGCCAAAGACTGTCCCCTCTGCTCTTCCGGGAAAAGTCGCTTCCTTTTTTCGGGGACTTTTCCGCATCTCCTTATCACTATTTCGCTTTCTATAAAGCATAGTGTCAGTCTCCCTTACTTTATAGGGTAGGAGAAGGTATCTCAAATCTTTCCACTGGAGAACCAAACCAGGACTAGGTAAGGGTGAAAAAGGGAATTACCTCCTATCTTCCCCTTGTTGAAGAAGGGTTGACGTAATGGATAAGGTTCAGGAGGTTACCGGAGCCGGAGTTCCAATTAGCAATAAGAAAAAAAGAAAAAAAGAAGTGAAATAAGCCTTAAAAGGCCAACCCCCGGGCAGAGTTGGGCCAAGACTAACTGCGAGTTTAAAGTGGTTTACTATGTATATTGAAAGGGAAAGCAGGTATAGGCATAAGCGTATGGGACTAAGGCGCGCCACCTTAAGCGGAATGGAGCAAGGAGTTATCCACTAAATGATAGAAAGGCTACCTTCTCAAGGAGGAAGACTTCTTTCAATATAAAGCAAGGTGTAAGCAAGCTTCTTTCCGACCAGACTGACCTGGCAATTATCTTCCTATAGATAGCTCCTTGCTTATAAACAGATTTATAATGAGAATCAGCTGAAGCTTATTCAGGATTGATCTTTCTTATCCGAGAGTCTTATCACACTCTCTGCCACTGTAGGTGCGACACAGGTAGTAGTGACTGAAAGAGCTGATGCGGCATGATCGCGATTATAAGCGTCCTATTTAGTTTAGGGATTTAGGGACTAGGCCTGTTGAGGAACTGAGATGATTCATCTTAGTCTTAGTATGCCGGGTATGTCTTTGGCCCAGGGATTGACAAATCTATAGTGGCGGGGCTATCTTCTTCTGGGCGAGCTGCGGAGCTACTTTTTCTTTCTTTCATTCCATCTGTCTTGCTTGATTGGTTAAAGAGAGCGCTTTGATAAGACTGTTCCGCAGAGAGTGTGGCTAAACACTTCTTCACCTTTCGGCCTTCAAAGGAATGGTCGGAACTGTGATCCCGATTAGATAGTTGCATTCTTCTCCTCTCTCTATTTTGGGGGCACTGTTAGGCTCATCTCTCTGAGTTCGAGCGGTTGAACTCCTCCCAGGCGAATCAATAATGATTGTGGCTGGACTCCTCTATTCATCTATCAATCTCGTTTATGAATGTTATGATGGCCAGGCATAGCCGGAACTCTTTCGTAGGCAGCTCTCGAGGCAGTGGCTTGAACCTAATCTCCCGCAGTCACCCACCATGATCGGAGCTGAGATGATTCATACTAGCTTGGTTAGGTCAATATCTGTACCATCGCTTCTATTTGATGTAATATAGTATAGAGGCTGAAGGTGAGAAATCATCAATTAAAGTAGATGCAGCTTCCCTGGCTTAAAGGACGGAACTCCAGCAAGAAATCTATTGAGGAGTTGGTGCTGGGTTAGCCGAAAATCAAAGTTTATCCGGTCCCTGAAAAATTCGCTTTTTATGAATCGGCAATAATCCAGAAAGTGGATCTATTTCGTTTTTTTTCTCTTTTAAGAAAAGGAAAATCTTATTTCCCGGATCATTGTACATTTCAATTTGAATTAGGCATTCTGTGTCCAACTCTAAGCAGTCCTTACCTACATATGCATCTGATCATATATGTATTATCTATTCCAACAAATAGTACAAAAGAACGAGGTTTGGATGCGCTTCTGTCCTTAAAGAGAGTTCGCCGAGGGTGAGAACGAGAATCGAATCGATTGAATCACAAAGATCTATTCACTTATATAGAAGAAGAATCGAAAAAGGAGCGGATGGTTCATGTAGCAGTGGAAGGGTCAGTCGCCTTTTATGAAGTCTGGGCTTTCGAGATCGAATCGTAGCCAAAGTCTTTTTCCAGGTGTAGAAAGACTGGTTCGAAAGGACCAGGAAAGATCAGCTGTTCGCTCTTCTTCAAGGAGTGAGGGAGCAAAAGAGAGTAATGACATCGTACCGTACCCCTACCCTAGAAAGGTTAATATGATTAGCTTGCTTGAACGAATCCGCCCTCTTTGCTGTGAACAAGAGGAAGCTCTGCAGATGAAGCAGGCGACGGGTAAATGCTTTTTTTGAGTTCATACCAGGATCCAGGGAAAGGCTTTTTGCTCACCCCGCGAAAGGCGCATGGGTTGACTCTATTTCTTTCTATGAGTTAGCAGGTGAGAAGGAAAGACTAGTGCTTAGAAATCCGGCTGACATTGAACTTAAATTAGCTGCTGCCATTGAAAGAGAAGAGAGCTCCGTGACTTCCGGGCTTAGCTCTTTTCCGGTGCAGATGAATAAACCGGTATTTTCTCTTTCAGTTGCTGCTCCGGGGAAAGAAGTTTCATTTGCTTTGGTAGTCTCGTACGTATTATAAAGAAGAAGATTCCCGTGAGAGGGGTAATTCAGCTCGAACGAAGTGAGAGGGGTGAAAAGGAAGCTCGACCGTCAGGGAGAGGGGTAGACCTTCACGGTGCTTGCATTGTCGATCGAAAAAACTTGGTAAATGAATGAGAATTAGCAACAAGTCCACTCCTGAAGGAAGTCGGAGCACGGGATCCCATCGATTCTCCTCTCCTTTTCCAACTTCAAGGGAGCTTAAAATAGTAGCCTAGGAATCCAGAAAACTTCAAATCCAGAGGTCATACTCCGCCAACTACGCTTGGTTAAAGCTTTATCCCGGTTTGTTTCATTTGCTTTCAAGTCTAGTGGAATCACTATGATAGCTTTCCCCGGGATCACAAAACACTATTCTATTAGGTCACGAACTCGTGCCCCATTCTCTCTGACCGAGGCGCTAGATCTTCTATCTATTCGATTGACCCTAAAGCCAGGAAGACTGCCCTACCTTCGACTGAGAGTGTCTTCGCCTATAAACTCTTCTTGCGTACTTGACTTATAGGCTTGACGCCCATTTCCTCTAGGCTAGTTCATTCCCGGAAAAGAAAACTAGTTGAATTAGCGAGGATCCTTAAGAAAGCGGGTGCCATTCTGTCAGCGTCGTCCCAATGGATATCTCTTCTCTCAAAGAGCAACCTAAGGAATCTCTCTTTCCACATGAGGTTTGAAGGATAAGGTCTTCTGGAAACCTTTTGAAGTGGGCAAACCAAGTCACAGAAAGAAGCAACTCTCCCAGGACCGGAGAAGGTCAATTTCAAAGGTTAGGAGTTTAGTTCTGACTAGTACTGCCGAGGAGCGATTCCTCTGAATGGCAAGTATGAGTTCAACTGCCCTTCCTTCGGAGAATGGAGTCAGGGAGTGAGGAGACAGAAAGAATATTTTCATACCTTAAACCTATAGCTATCAACAGTCCGCCCCTTTGGTTTTGTCAACACTGAGAAGCGAAGAGCTCAAGGTCAGGCAAGGCAAGAGGCTATGGAATAGTTGCCTCAAAATAAGGGGTTATATATGATTTTACATTTATAGACAACTTTACAGATTTGTTTATGGATCTTTGAGAATTTATTTGAATTTCCCTGAGATCGTGGAGAAGATATGTCCAGTCCAATAAATTTCAATCCCTTATCTCTCGGCTCGGAAGGGCACCAACGGTCGTGTTATCATACAGGATAGCTGAGATAAAAGCTATGTTATTATGCGTGGAGCCTTTTAGAAAAGCCCTTGCTTTCTTATATTGTCTAATTGAAGTGAAGTAATGTACCTATACCCGGGCGTAGCAGAAAGCAAAAAAAATCTCTTGTACTGGATTGTTTTCCCCCTAAGGCATCCATAGGCCCTTAAAACGCGACTTCATATGCTTGTAGGGGTCGAGTCATTTGCCTTCACTCCTGCCTTTTGAGGAAGAGGCCGCTAAGGAAGGCCTTCCAACCATAATGCCTCCATGGACGGGCGGCGTGCTCCATTCTTAGTATTGCACAGTCAGTCCCGCATGAGTAGAGGCGCGCAGGCAAGCGAATAGAAAAGTAGTCTTTCTCCGCGGCAAGCATATTCAAGTACCGAACAGCCCGAGGAGTAGGCTTCCCGATGCTGAACTCTATTCCTTAGGGTCGGAGGTTCATAGGTTCGTAGGAGGAGCCTTATGTCTACGGCCCTTCTTTCGAAAAAGTGGAGTTTTGACTGACTCTCTGTGCCTATGTGTGAAAACGAGTATGTGAACAGAACATCTTTTAAACATCGAGATGAAATAAGCCGTGGGGCCGGCAAACGGAACTAAGAGCTGCTCACGGCACCACCAGCCCTTGGCACAACGATCAGGTCAAGCAAAGCGATATTATTTTCAATTCATTTTTGAAGCCCTGGGTACCAAGCAATCCGTTTAGATCTATTTCAGTTGCCAATGAAATGGAATATGGGGAACTCTCCGTCTAAGTGGTTAATCCGACGAGTCAATTCTCAATGCGATGCTGCTATCCGTTCGACGATCCCAGTAAGTGATGCTATGTGCTCTTATCTGTCTGTTCTAACTGCAGGTAGTGCCCCCCCCCCTCTTTCTTCTGGGGTTTGCTTACGAAAGGGTCTTAGACCTCAGCTTGGGAAAAGCATGGTTTAGGTAATTGATCTACGCGAGACCTTCCATTGATCTAGGGAGCCTGGTGTAGTTTCTTTCCCAAAGAACTCTTTTTCAATCCATATGGCCAAAAAAGGCTATCTACCCCCATTCTACCAGCAAACCCTTTCTTTTAGTTGGGCAAGGACTCTCGGTTAGCTGTTTTTTTTGTTCTTTGGTCATTTCCGGTAACCTGGTAGATCTACTGAACCTTTTCCAGAAGGGAGTTTCGAAGGGCTGCGAAACTGGTAACCTTAGCCCAGACCTCGATCTACGGCCCCCTCAAGGTTAGGGGCACTCAAAAGCGCCGTTGCCAACGGTGCAATCTATGGTGCCTCCAAGGCATCCAGCCGATCCTTACCCTTCCAAGTGATAAAAAGTACACCACACTTTTTGATCAGCTTTGCTCACGAATTCACATTCGACGAATCCTATATTTATTGGGGAAGGTTTTGATTCTTTGCTCAGCTTGGATCGCGATTGAAAACGCTCCGAAAGGGGGAAGTCACAAACGAATCCTCTGACGGCTGATGAAGAGTTTTCTGAGCCAGGATCACATCCTTTGAGGATGCAAATTGAATTACAGAAAGAAGGGTTCTATTCGATGAAGAGTTCCCTAGCTGGAGGGTTTTGCACCGAGAATGAATGAATGAAATAGTGGAGGCTTAATAAGAGTAAGGATCGAACACCCGATTCCTATAACAAACGATTCTATGAAAAGAGGTTGAAAATCGCATTTTGGGAAATCTTTCTTCCCGGTGAAGCGCCTTGGAATCTCGTTGAGAAGCATGACAATGGGGTACGACCTCTTGTGACATCGGTCGTTCAAGCTCTTTCCTACCCTTTTCTCATTTTTATTTCACTCACCGGGCTGACCTCGTTGAATGGTTTCACACGTGACAGGAATATCTATTTTGATACAAGGAACTGGCAATAGAATAGAAATGGAGTTTGAGGCTATCCTGAGATGCCCTATTCTCAGATCTCTACTAGCGAGCCTGAAGCATGACTTCAAGAGCTCGAAGCACAGGAAAGGCAGAAGCGTCGGCTAGTCAGTCACGGACTACTTGACTTCCTTATGATGATTCAATGTTAATGACCTCATTCAATCTTTTTTTTTATACTCATGCCTCCCATCGCGCTCCGCCGATTGTTGTGCTCGTGTCCACCAAGCCCTCAAGTGCCGTAAATTAGCCCTGGGGACATTGGGTTTGTTGGCATTATAGGCAGCTTTGCTGGCGAAGCGGTCAATAATCATTTCGACCATCTCACTTGGTGATGGAAGTTCACCCAAGTTGTGGTGCCACAACCGTCGAACTAGGCGTGCCTTCTCCGATTCAATCAGGGGGCTAATCTGTTCGGCCAAGCGATCTTTTTGTTCTTTAATCTTGGTCAATTCAAGTTGATCCAAGGCTATTTCAATCTCGTACCGATCCCCTGGCTCTTCTTCAGCCGCAGGAAGGCTTGGTTCTGTCGAAGAGCTAACTCTTCAGCCGCAGGAAGGCTTGGTTCTGTCGAAGAGCTAACACCCCCTACAGCGCCCTCACCTGATCCTGAGCCAGAGGCCCCCGCCTAAAGTTCTTACCCTTGCTTCAAGCTCTGCTCTGAGAGAATTGCCCCACCTGATGTGATCGACGTCGCATCTTGACCTGTTCGTGCTGCGGAGCGAACACCTACTTTGAGGAGAAGAAATCCTTTCCTAAAGTGAAAGTGAATTCAAGCCGGTACATCATAAATAAAAAGAGAGGCTTCAGTTTCTTGCTTATCTATGGAATATCGCATTGTTACTGGCCTTTCCAAAAATGCATTTTATTGTTAGGAAATAAGGGAGACTGTGACTCTCCCCCTTTATGTGTTCTATATCAAAGTCAAAGAGGGTCTTAACATCTTTCTTAAGGGTTTCTTTCAACGCCTTACAATTTGTTCTCATCAGGAACCTCTGGTGTTGGATGTAGATTTGGAACTTTAGGATGGACTTCACCGTTTTTATTTTAAAGGGAAAGAGGAAGCCCCGGACGTCAACTTCTTTGATGATGACCAAGAAGATATTTCCCAATAGCGGTCCTCCTTTTGTCAAAATTATAGACCAGGTATTTATTCCTCTCCTTCAAGTTCTACTACACCCTTCGGTCAAGTAAACCAAGCTCACAGAAAAAAGAAAATATTTTACACCGATGTATCGTACTCTCTCGACCAGGTCATCATAAAAAAATATTGAAAAAGCTTTCCAAAGTGAGAGAAGGAGGGAAGGCGTCCTACAACTAACATAACAGCCAGCTGAAAAACGTTAGCTAGCTAGGCTAGCGCGCAATGGCTTTCTCTTATAGGGGATTGCTTCTTTAAGCTCCGCCCAACCTATACAAGGTGTTGCTCGCTTTCTCTCAGCCACTAGTGGCTTATGTAGTGGTCGGCATTCCTACGTGCTCCTCCTTGCCCCCCTACTTAAGAACCCAAAGGTCACCTTTGGATGTTGTCGTGACGCTTTGGTTACGAAGGTTACCGCGGTCTAGGTTTATGGATGGATTCAGTCAGCGAAAGTTCCTCCAACTCAATCAATATCAACAAGATGTCGTGACCACTTAAGCTTGGTTTATTTTGTCATAAAAGAAAGTTGGTTTCGTGGGTTCATTGATTAGTACACCTCCGGTGCTGGTAAGGCTATGACCGTGGTCGTCCGTCTCCGGTTTGGCGGCCGATAAGATCTCTGAGATTGACCAGCCAGCTGGGTTGGTTTGGCT
>QJPP01007015.1:0-112857 GCA_003996215.1 Jaltomata sinuosa | reverse complement strand
CTAATTGATAAGCGCATGCGTCTTTTTCTGCGCCGGTTTTGCTTATCTTTTGCAGATACGTCTACTTTCTCTCATTTGGTTCTAGGCCCCCAACTGGAGCTATTGCTTGTCGGCTTCGGGCTCTTAGCCAACGGTTACCGTCAAACCCTTCCACGGATCACTCACCTACTTCCCCTGAGACCAATGATCTTGAAGCAGAACTAGCTCCACTGATGATCATCGCGAAATCACACTAAGAAAGGTAGATGGGAATAGCGTATAAACGGCTTATTCCTAATTCCTAAGGTAAAAGGGTTTCCCTTAGATTATGCCTTTCCACTAGACTAAAAGAAGACGGTGACTCTACGAGGAATCAGGTTTATAAAAGAAAATGAGGGACTCGAAATTGGTTATCAGTCAGGTCGTGGGAGACTAGGGACTTTAAGTGGATTCCGTAGCAAGAGCTAGCCGAATATATCCTATATCTATCTTTCTTGCGAAGGTCCTCGATGCATCAGCTACATAATATCTGTCAAAATCTTGCCAATGGCAAACCATAATCTCTGGTGCTATCGACCTTTCGGAAAGGCGGACTTGAACACAAAGCCAATCTTCGAGAGGTTAGTGGATAGCTGTAACCAGTTCGTCCTTCTTCGGAGAAATCGGGGGGAATTCAAGTCAAAATCTAGTACAAGGAGGAAGCGAAAGGCTAGCTACCAAGTACGAAATAGAGTATGACTATAATAAATCATAGAGCAGTGGGGAGCATGCCCATCCCATTAGATATCATTTGAGCTTTCCCTTTCCTTGATGTTACACAGGATGCGCAATGGGGGGTAGTACGAGGTGACTGATAGCATTACATTAGAAGAATAGAAAGAGATGTTAAAAAGAACGACCATGGAGACTTGGGGATCTAGAGCAGGTCTTTCTTGTATATACCTCGTGTCGAGAGCTACTTCCTCGAATATCAACGCAGGGAGCCGCAAGGAGAGGAGCTGAAACTTGACTGTAAGGAGAGGAGGTCAATAAAAAAAAAGAGGTAATATCTATACCTAAATATTAATCCGAATTGACATGAATCTCAATGACAATGACCGAGAATTGACAATTGGTAACGTAAGTAAATATAGAATACACGTAATCCCACAGAAAGATTTCTTTTTATGAATTGTTCATTTTGAATATTCAGTTTAAATAAGTCGTATCTTGCTCATACCAATAAATAGAGCTGAGGTTATAGTTAAAGCCGCTAATAGAAAACCGAAATAACTAGTTATAGTAAGCATGAAAGGGCTAAATTAAATGAAATATGTTCTTTTTATACATATGTTTAGAAATTACCTAAGTTTCCATTTTTGCAAAATAGGAGGATAGGCAAAAATCTCAATTTCAATTGAAAGAAGAAGTTGAATGAAATTTGATTCATCTATCATTATAGGCAGACAACACTAACAAAGATAAAGTGACAGACATATAAAAGAAATTGATTCATCATTTGTAACATATATCCATCCCGCAATTACAATCAACCGATTCATTGAGTAACTCTTGGGTAAACTATTAAACTAATAAGAGTTGTATCGTCTAACTTCATTCAAAAATGAAACTTGAATTTTTATAGAATCAAATTCGAAAATCATTTCTATTTTGATCATTTCTTAGATTCTGTTGAATTGTATCGAATCCAATTTCTATTTTAAAGCGAACACTTATAAAACTAGAAAACTTTTTCTTTTTACTTTAATTTAAGTTTAACTCATTAGATTCAGTAATATATTAATTCACATAATATCTTGAATGATTGAGAAGAAGAAAAAGTTATCACACAATCGCTTGAAAAAATCTGTTTTTTGGTCCAACTAGTAGTAATTTCTATTACGTTCCACATTTTCTCTTTCCATACTGCCCCATCCTTGTAGCTAGATCAAGAAAGAACCTTTGGATCGAGATCCACAACAATGAATTCCAATTATTCTTTTTTTCTTTTTGCTTTCATCGAATATGATCTACTACTCTTATTTGTCACTCGACCATTAACTTCTTCTTTAAAACAAAAAGGATTCCAATAATTCCAAAACTACGAAAAATTTCTATATCTCGCATCTACTTAAATTGTGGGAATATGAGAATCTCTTTCGTTGAATTGAAAGAATTTTCTATTGAATGGAAGATGATTTTACATCAACAAGTAAAGGAAAAAAGAAATTATTTATTACTTTTGATACTAATTCAAATTGCCTTGCTGTGTCAGAAGAAGGATAGCTATACTGATTCGGTTTACTCTCAAGATGCCCTCGGTACAATATTGACGATCTCACAAAGATGCAATTTCAGTGAATTGTCATTTACTGATCTCATCTTTTACGGAATCGATCCTCTTTGACTGTACAAGAATATGTTCAGCATGTCTGGAAGCACAGGAGAACGTTCGTTTGCTGATATTATTACCAGTATTCGATATTGGGTCATTCATAGCATTACTATACCTTCCCTATTCATTGCGGGTTGGTTATTTGTCAGCACTGGTTTAGCTTACGATGTGTTTGGAAGCCCTCGGCCAAACGCGTATTTTACAGAGAGCCGACAAGGAATTCCATTAATAACTGTTTTGATCCTTTGGAACAACTCGATGAATTTAGTAGATCGTGTTAGGAGGACCTAATGACTATAGATCGAACCTATCCAATTTTTATAGTACGATGGTTGGCTGTTCACGGCCTAGCTGTACCTACCGTCTTTTTTTGGGGATCAATATCAGCAGTTCATCCAACGATAAACAACTTCCGAATTATAGAGCTACGACACAATCAAACCCGAACGAACAAAATGTTGAATTTCATCGTACCAGTCTCTACTGGGGGTTATTACTCATTTTTGTACATGCTTTTTGATTTTCCAATTATTTCTTCAATTAACAAAACGAAAGAGAATAAATAAGATTCTCTTAGCTCGTTCGGAAGGATCTCATAATTAAATTATCCAAGGCTGTTTATGTCTCTAGCATGACCACTTGATGAAATCTGGAGGGAAATGGGTGGCCGATACTACTGGAAGGATTCCTCTTTGGATAATAGGTACTGTAACCGGTATTCTTGTAATCGGTTTAATAGGTATTTTCTTTTATGGTTCATATTCTGGATTGGGTTCATCCCTGTAGTAATCGAATGAATTGAGTTGTCAACATGAAAGCGTAAGAACTCAACGGGATTCCCAGCATCTCGTAAAAAAAGAGTATGTAATGTAGATTTTTCAAAAGGGTCTAAATAAGACAAAGGAGTTTTCATAATTTCATTTTTTTATCATAAATAATCGCTAACAAGAATTTGGTTCTTTTTATGAACTTGATGTCGATAAATCTGCGAGTCTAGAAATTCATTTCGGCCAATTGAACCTTCTCGAACTCTTTCTTTTTAAGAACCAAAAAGATTTCAAAATAACAGATGCCAAGAAGAACAAAAGTCCTTGGACACGTAATGGATCTTGAAGTACTATTTCTGCATCTCCCTGACAAAATCTGCCTACATTAGGATTACTCATTAATGGTTGATCAAATTTGATAGATTCGCCCTCGGAAACAAGAAGTTCTGGTCCGGGAGGGATAATATCAACCACTTGACGCCCATCCGACGCATCCGTTATGGTTATCTCATATCCCCCTTTGTCTTTTCATATGATTTTGCTTACTATACCTGCTGCTGTAGCATTATAAACTGTATTCTTACTCTTGCAGCCGTCGGGATAAATCTAACCCCTTCCCCTGTTCCCGCCTACATATATAGGATATTTTTCAAAGTGAACATCCTTCTTAGTAGCAGGGTCCGGGGAAAGAATAGGGAAGGTTATTTCACTATATTTTTTACCAGGGACAGGGCCTACCACAAGAATCTTTTTTTTATTGGGGCGATAGCTCTGAAAAGAAAAATTGCCAATCTTTTCTTTCATCTCGGGAGAGATACGATCGGGAGGAGCTAATTCAAACCCCTCCGGTAAAATAAGAACAAGCCCCCACGTTCAACCCCCCTTTTTTACCATTAGCAAGAACTTGTTTCAGTTGCATATCATAAGGAATTCGAACAACTCCCTCAAATACAGTATCCGGACGCTTGTGGAACCTCAATCTCCACGGGCTTATTAGCTAAATGGCAATTGGCACATACACTACGCCCAGTCGCTTCTCGTGGATTTTCATAACCCAGCTGTGCAAAAGTGGGATATGCACTTGCAATGGATGCCCGAGTGTTGATATATATCATGAGCGATACGGAAATAGATCGAGTAATCTCTTTCTTTAGCCAAGAAAAAGCATTTCTGGTTTGCATGGTCCAATCATTGATCGCGAAAATTTCTACAATAAATTGGGTAGGTCACTAGTATAGTTCCCTAGCCACGATTCTGCTATTTGCTGGAATAATCTAGGATGAATCTCCCCGATGGTTAGAAATAGAAAGAGTAAATACGATTTTCAATACTTTGCTTATGTACAACTACAAAGTACCAAGCATTCTAATTGGATTAGATTAATATCAATGGATCCTTTATCAGTCATTCATTGAATGATAAATAACTACAAGTGACGGAGACAGACGATTTAAATAATGGAAAATCAAAAAAATAGTATCGAGAATGACTGGAAAGGTGGAAACAAGACCAGATATAATTTGATCATGATGAACAAATCCAAAATCTTTATAGATAGAGCCAATCATTAATTCCCAACCGTGGGGTGAATGGAATCCGATACATAAATCAGTTAACAAAAGAATAGAAAAAGCTTTGACCAAAGAAGGCCGATTCCCCTAAGCAATTAAAGGGCTACGGCTTTCGCGGGCAATCGCTTCTTCGAGACCAATTCCAACAATATCGAGATTGGAATGAAATTCTAGTTAGACCCCGGCCGCTTTCTTGGAACTAATTGATAGTTAGTTTTCTATAGAACAAGCGGGCGATACGCAGCATCAATCGAGGTAAAAGGGTAGTCACGGCCTATGCTATAATGCACAAAAGCCCTCCACCCCACCAAAAAGTAAAGAACCCGTGGTGCCTGCTTGTGACACATAGGGCTTGCTTTTCGTGATTACTATGAAATAGATGGCGGACTCAATTCATCAGGAACTGGAAGGACGACATCTCTCTCAGAAAAAGGGAAATAAAAGACGAAAGAATCCTGCCTTTATTTTGACTACCCTAGGCTAGAGGACTTGATGGACCACCTCAGAGGTCGGAAGAAGATTCTTGGAGACCACAGTAACCCTTTCTGAAAGGGGTATGGGGGACAAGCAGGGCATATAGCCCATAAAGAGGTGGAATCCGTTCGTTCATACGCACACCGACTGGATCATCCACAGCGAAGATAATACTCGAAAAGGGACTACGAGTCACCTTCTTTGAGCAATATTCTATTTTTCAGAGAGAAGAATGTCCAAAAGTAGACCTGACCTGAACAAGTACATCCGACCTTTCATCTTGATTCATAATCAAGAAAGACGGGATCTAAAGGTACGCAATTCTTGATCTTTTTAGAATTCTGAAGGACATCGATATTTCGCCTTGCGCAAGGATATCTCTCTTTTCTTAGTCTCCATAAGGAGAGAATAGTCCACTTGGGTGGAAGGGGAGGCCAGGTTTTATTTTACCTGGGCCAAAGACTGTCCCCTCTGCTCTTCTGGGAAAAGTCGCTTCTTTTTTTCGGGGACTTTTCCGCAACTCCTTATCACTATTTCGCTTTCTATAAAGCATAGTGTCTGTCTCCCTTACTTTATAGGGTAGGAGAAGGTATCTCAAATCTTTCCACCATAGAACCAAACCAGGACTAGGTTAGGGTGAAAAAGGGAATTACCTCCTATCTTCCCCTTGTTGAAGAAGGGTTGACGTAATGGATAAGGTTCAGAGGTTACCGGAGCCGGAGTTCCAATTAGCAATAAGAGAAAAAGAAAAAAAGAAGTGAAATAAGTCATAAAAGGCCAACCCCCGGGCAGAGTTGGGCCAAGACTAACTGTGAGTTTAAAGTGGTTTACTATGTATATTTCAACGGAAAGCAGGTATAGGCATAAGCTTATGGGACTAAGGCGCGCCACCTTAAGCGGAATGGAGCAAGGAGTTATCCACTAAATGATAGAAAGGCTACCTTCTCAAGGAGGAAGACTTCTTTCAATATAAAGCAAGGTGTAAGCAAGCTTCTTTCCGACCAGACTGACCTGGCAATTATCTTCCTATAGATAGCTCCTTGCTTATAAAAAAGATTTATAATGAGAATCAGCTTAAGCTTATTCAGGATTGATCTTTCTTATCCGAGAGTCTTATCAAACTCTCTGCCACTGTAGGTGCGACACAGGTAGTAGTGACTGAAAGAGCTGATGCGACATGATCGCGATTATAAGCGTCCTATTTAGTTTAGGGATTTAGGGACTAGGCCTGTTGAGGAACTGAGATGATTCATCTTAGTCTTAGTATGCCGGGTATGTCTTTGGCCCAGGGATTGACAAATCTATAGTGGCGGGTCTATCTTCTTCTGGGCGAGCTGTGGAGCTACTTTTTCTTTCTTTCATTCCATCTGTCTTGCTTGATTGGTTAAAGAGAGCGCTTTGATAAGACTGTTCCGCAGATAGTGTGGATAAACACTTCTTCACCTTTCGGCCTTCAAAGGAATGGTCGGAACTGTGATCCCGATTAGATAGTTGCATTCTTCTCCTCTCTCTATTTTTGGGGCACTGTTAGGCTCATCTCTCTGAGTTCGAGCGGTTGAACTCCTCCCAGGCAAATCAATAATGATTGTGGCTGGACTCCTCTATTCATCTATCAATCTCGTTTATGAATGTTATGATGGCCAGGCATAGCCGGAACTCTTTCGTAGGCAGCTCTCGAGGCAGTGGCTTCAAACTAATCTCCCACAGTCACCCACCATGATCGGAGCTGAGATGATTCATACTAGCTTGGTTAGGTCAATATCTGTACCATCGCTTCTATTTGATGTAATATAGTATAGAGGCTGAAGGTGAGAAATTATCAATTAAAGTAGATGCAGCTTCCCTGGCTTAAAGGACGGAACTCCAGCAAGAAATCTATTGAAGAGTTGGTGCTGGGTTAGCCGAAAATCAAAGTTTATTCGGTCCCTGAAAAATTCGCTTTTTATGAATCGGCAATAATCCAGAAAGTGGATCTATTTCGTTTTTTTCTCTTTTAAGAAAAGGAAAGTCTTATTTCCCGGATCATTGTACATTTCAATTTGAATTAGGCATTCTGTTTCCAACTCTAAGCATTCCTTACCTACATATGCATCTGATCATATATGTATTATCTATTCCAACAAATAATACAAAAGAACGAGGTTTGGATGCGCTTTTGTCCTTAAAGAGAGTTCGCCGAGGGTGAGAACGAGAATCGAATCGATTGAATCACAAAGATCTATTCACTTATATAGAAGAAGAATCGAAAAAGGAGCAGATGGTTCATGTAGCAGTGGAAGGGTCAGTCGCCTTTTATGAAGTCTGGGCTTTCGAGATCGAATCGTATTCAAAGTCTTTTTCCAGGTTTAGAAAGACTGGTTCGAAAGGACCAGGAAAGATCAGTTGTTCGCTCTTCTTCAAGGAGTGAGGGAGCAAAAGAGAGTAATGACATCGTACCATACCCCTACCCTAGAAAGGTTAATATGATTAGCTTGCTTGAACGAATCCGCTCTCTTTGCTGTGAACAGGAGGAAGCTATGCAGATGAAGCAGGCGACGGGTAAATGCTTTTTTTGAGTTCATACCAGGATCCAGGGAAAGGCTTTTTGCTCACCCCGCGAAAGGCGCATGGGTTGACTCTATTTCTTTCTATGAGTTAGCAGGTGAGAAGGAAATACTAGTGCTTAGAAATCCGGCTGACATTGAACTTAAACTAGCTGCCGCCATTGAAAAAGAAGAGAGCTCCGTGACTTCCGGGCTTAGCTCTTTTCCGGTGCTGATGAATAAACCGGTATTTTATCTTTAAGTTGCTGCTCCGGGGAAAGAAGTTTCATTTGCTTTGGTAGTATCGTACGTATTATAAAGAAGAAGATTCCCGTGAGAGGGGTAATTCAGCTCGAACGAAGTGAGAGGGCTGAAAAGGAAGCTCGACCTAGAGGGAGAGGGATACCTTCACGGTGCTTGCATTGTCTATCGAAAAAACTTGGTAAATGAAGGAGAATTAGCACCAAGTCCACTCCTGAAGGAAGTCAGAGCACGGGATCCCATCGATTCTCCTCTCCTTTTCCAACTTCAAGGGAACTTAAAATAGTAGCCTAGGAATCCAGAAAACTTCAAATCAAGAGGTCATACTCCGCCAACTACGCTTGGTTAAAGCTTTATCCCGGTTTGTTTCATTTGCTTTCAAGTCTAGTGGAATCACTATGATAGCTTTCCCCGGGATCACAAAACACTATTCTATTAGGTCACGAACTCGTGCCCCATTTTCTCTGACCGAAGCGCTAGATCTTCTATCTATTCGATTAACCCTAAAGCTAGGAAGACTGCCCTACCTTTGACTGAGAGTGTCTTTGCCTATAAACTCTTCTTGCGTACTTGACTTATAGGCTTGACGCCCATTTCCTCTAGGCTAGTTCATTCCCAGAAAAGAAAACTAGTTGAATTAGCGAGGATCCTTAAGAAAGCGGGTGCCATTCTGTCAGCTTCGTCCCAATGGATATCTCTTCTCTCAAAGATCAACCTAAGGAATCTCTCTTTCCACATGAGGTTTGAAGGATAAGGTCTTCTGGAAACCTTTTGAAGTGGGCAAACCAAGTCAAAGAAAGAAGCAACTCTCCCAGGACCGGAGAAGGTCAATTTCAAAGGTTACGAGTTTAGTTCTTACTAGTACTGCCGAGGAGCGATTCCTCTGAATGGCAAGTATGAGTTCAACTGCCCTTCCTTTGGAGAATGGATTCAGGGAGTGAGGAGACAGAAAGAATATTTTCATACCTTACACCTATAGCTATCAAAAGTCCGCACCTTTGATTTTGTCAACACTGAGAAGCGAAGAGCTCAAGGTCAGGCAAGGCAAGAGGCTATGGAATAGTTGCCTCAAAATAAGGGGTTATATATGATTTTACATTTATAGACAACTTCACAGATTTCTTTATGGATCTTTGAGAACTTATTTTAATTTCCCTGAGATCGTGGAGAAGACATGTCCAGTCCAATAAATTTCAATCCCTTATCTCTCGGCTCGGAAAATCACCAACGGTCGTGTTATCATACAGGATAGCTGAGATAAAAGCTATGTTATTATGCGTGGAGCCTTTTAGAAAAGAGCTTGCTTTCTTATATTGTCTAATTGAAGTGAAGTAATGTACCTATACCCGGGAGTAGCAGAAAGCAAAAAAAATCTCTTGTACTGGATAGTTTTCCCCCCTAAGGAATCCATAGGCCCTTAAAACGCGACTTCATATGCTTGTAGGGGTCGAGTCATTTGCCTTCAATCCTGCCTTTTGAGGAAGAGGCCGCTAAGGAAGGCCTTCCAACCATAATGCCTCCATGGACGGGCGGCGTGCTCCATTCTTAGTATTGCACAGTCAGTCCCGCATGAGTAGAGGCGCGCAGGCAAGCGAATAGAAAAGTAGTCTTTCTCCGCGGCAAGCATATTCAAGTACCGAACAGCCCAAGGAGTAGGCTTCCCGATGCTGAACTCTATTTCTTAGGTTTGGAGGTTCATAGGTTCGTAGGAGGAGCCTTATGTCTACGGCCCTTCTTTCTAAAAAGTGGAGTTTTGACTGACTCTCTGTGCCTATGTGTGAAAACGAGTATGTGAACAGAACATCTTTTAAACATCGAGATGAAATAAGCCGTGGGGCCGGCAAATGGAACTAAGAGTTGCTCAAGGCACCACCAGCCCTTGGCACAACGATCAGGTCAAGCAAAGAGATATTATTTGAAATTCATTTTTGAAGCCCTGGGTACCAAGCAATCCATTTAGATCTATTTCAGTTGCCAATGAAATGGAATATGGGGAACTCTCCGTATAAGTGGTTAATCCGATGAGTCAATTCTCAATGTGATGCTGCTATCCGTTCGACGATCCCAGTAAGTGATGCTATGTGCTCTTATCTGTCTGTTCTAATTGCAGGTAGTGCCCCCCCATCTTTCTTCTGGGGTTTGCTTTCGAAAGGGTCTTAGACCTCAGCTTGGGAAAAGCATGGTTTTGGTAATTGATCTACGCGAGACCTTCCATTGATCTAGGGAGCCTGGTGTAGTTTCTTTCCCAAAGAACTCTTTTTCAATCCATATGTCCAAAAAAGGCTATCTACCCCCATTCTACCAGCAAACCCTTTCTTTTAGTCGGGCAAGGACTCTCGGTTAGCTGTTTTTTTTGTTCTTTGGTCATTTCCGGTAACCTGGTAGATCTACTGAACCTTTTCCAGAAGGGAGTTTCGAAGGGCTGCGAAACTGGTAACCTTAGCCCAGAACTCGATCTACGGCCCCCTCAAGGTTAGGGGCACTCAAAAGCGCCGTTGCCAACGGTGTAATCTATGGTGCCTCCAAGGCATCCAGCCGATCCTTACCCTTCCAAGTGATAAAAAGTACACCACACTTTTTGATCAGCTTTGCTCACGAATTCACATTTGACGAATCCTATATTTATTGGGGAAGGTTTTGATTCTTTGCTCAGCTTGGATGGCGATTGAAAACTCTCTGAAAGGGGGAAGTCACAAATGAATCCTCTGACGACTGATGAAGAGTTTTCTGAGCCAGGATCACATCCTTTGAGGATGCAAATTGAATTACAGAAAGAAGGGTTCTATTCGATGAAGAGTTCCCTAGCTGGAGGGTTTTGCACCGAGAATGAATGAATGAAATAGTGGAGTCTTAATAAGAGTGAGGATTGAACACCCGATTCCTATAACAACTGATTCTATGAAAAGAGGTTGAAAATCGCATTTTGGGAAATCTTTCTTCCCGGTGAAGCACCTTGGAATCTCGTTGAGAAGCATGACAATGGGGTACGACCTCTTGTGAAATCAGTCGTTCAAGCTCTTTCCTACCCTTTTCTCATTTTTATTTCACTCACCGTGTTGACCTCGTTGAATGGTTTCACACCTGACAGGAATATCTTTTTTGATACAAGGAACTGGCAATATAATAGAAATGGAGTTTGAGGCTATCCTGAGATGCCCCTATTCTCAGATCTCTACTAGCGAGCCTGAAGCATGAATTCAAGAGCTCGAAGCACAGGAAAGGCAGAAGCGTCGGCTAGTCAGTCACGGACTACTTGACTTCCTTATGATGATTCAATGTTAATGACCTCATTCAATCTTTTTTTTTATACTCATGCCTCCCATCGCGCTCCGCCGATTTTTGTGCTCGTGTCAACAAAGCCCTCAAGTGTCGTAAATTAGCCCTGGGGACATTGGGTTTGTTGGCATTATAGGTAGCTTTACTGGCGAAGCGATCAATAATTATTTCGACCATCTCACTTGGTGATGGAAGTTCACCCAAGTTGTGGTGCAACAACCTTCTAACTAGGCGTGCCTTCTCCGATTCAATCAGGGGGCTAATCTGTTCGGCCAAGCGATCTTTTTGTTCTTTAATCTTGGTCAATTCAAGTTGATCCAAGGCTATTTCAATCTCGTACCGATCCCCTGGCTCTTCTTCAGCCGCAGGAAGGCTTGGTTCTGTCGAAGAGCTAACTCTTCAGCCGCAGGAAGGCTTGGTTCTGTCGAAGAGCTAACACCCCCTACAGCGCCCTCACCTGATCCTGAGCCAGAGGCCCCCGCCTAAAGTTCTTACCCTTGCTTCAAGCTCTGCTCTGAGAGAATTGCCCCACCTGATGTGATCGACGTCGCATCTTGACCTGTTCGTGCTGCGGAGCGAACACCTACTTTGAGGAGAAGAAATCCTTTCCTAAAGTGAAAGTGAATTCAAGCCGGTACATCATAAATAAAAAGAGAGGCTTCAGTTTCTTGCTTATCTATGGAATATCGCATTGTTACTGGCCTTTCCAAAAATGCATTTTATTGTTAGGAAATAAGGGAGACTGTGACTCTCCCCCTTTATGTGTTCTATATCAAAGTCAAAGAGGGTCTTAACATCTTTCTTAAGGGTTTCTTTCAACGCCTTACAATTTGTTCTCATCAGGAACCTCTGGTGTTGGATGTAGATTTGGAACTTTAGGATGGACTTCACCGTTTTTATTTTAAAGGGAAAGAGGAAGCCCCGGACGTCAACTTCTTTGATGATGACCAAGAAGATATTTCCCAATAGCGGTCCTCCTTTTGTCAAAATTATAGACCAGGTATTTATTCCTCTCCTTCAAGTTCTACTACACCCTTCGGTCAAGTAAACCAAGCTCACAGAAAAAAGAAAATATTTTACACCGATGTATCGTACTCTCTCGACCAGGTCATCATAAAAAAATATTGAAAAAGCTTTCCAAAGTGAGAGAAGGAGGGAAGGCGTCCTACAACTAACATAACAGCCAGCTGAAAAACGTTAGCTAGCTAGGCTAGCGCGCAATGGCTTTCTCTTATAGGGGATTGCTTCTTTAAGCTCCGCCCAACCTATACAAGGTGTTGCTCGCTTTCTCTCAGCCACTAGTGGCTTATGTAGTGGTCGGCATTCCTACGTGCTCCTCCTTGCCCCCCTACTTAAGAACCCAAAGGTCACCTTTGGATGTTGTCGTGACGCTTTGGTTACGAAGGTTACCGCGGTCTAGGTTTATGGATGGATTCAGTCAGCGAAAGTTCCTCCAACTCAATCAATATCAACAAGATGTCGTGACCACTTAAGCTTGGTTTATTTTGTCATAAAAGAAAGTTGGTTTCGTGGGTTCATTGATTAGTACACCTCCGGTGCTGGTAAGGCTATGACCGTGGTCGTCCGTCTCCGGTTTGGCGGCCGATAAGATCTCTGAGATTGACCAGCCAGCTGGGTTGGTTTGGCTATTATTTTCTATTGAAAAGGAGTCAGTTGTCTGTGCGAGTCACCTTCTTCTAGGCTCTGCTGGACGACACGGCATTTTCGTTCAAATATATATAGGCCGGCCATACTTGTGATGGTTCCCAAGGATCCAATATGACCAGTTAGGTCTACGTTGCCACGATATTGTTCTATGGAAGCGGGCGGTTTAGAAGTTTTGCCCAGTTTTTTTGGTGTCGTAGGGGAGGGATTGGCCTTTCTAACGCATATTCAGTCGTACCGGCATGGCCCCACTGATTTGTTTTCGATCGGAGCATCAAGCAGCGCAACCCGGTTCTACTTGACTAAGCCCGTGCTCCTCCAAGGAGAGAGTTTGCTTTACCCAACTCCCTTTTTAATAACAAGGCAGAAATCCCCGACCCGACACTTGTTAGTTTTGAATGAAGAATGAAAACCTAGCAAGCACCTACTCCTATCAAAAAGCGAGACTTTACTAAAAAAGCAAGAAAGGCTCTTTCTATCTTATTAGTCAAGCGCTAACGAGCAAGAAAAGGGATGCGCTAAGAAGCAACTTCCTGCAGCTGTTGCGCCCTTGCTTTTTGCCTTATCTTACTTAGTAAAGCAACCTTTCGCGCTAGGCGCTCACCTTTTCCCTAACATAGAATATTTGGAAGTTGGTAACTACTCATTGTTGTGTTGCCCCAACCCAAGGAAGGGCATTTGGTGAGGAGCATTGTTTTGAGGGAGAGAAAGTGTGGTTGACAAACCAATCATCGGAGGCGACTGGAGTGCTTTCATCAAATGATGCATGTGGGCTGAGCCATTCCCATCCCAAGTGGTGCCCCGATTCGGCCTGGCCGGTCGGGAAGAGATTCACATAGAGACTACTGCTATCCGGGAATCTTTTTCTATGTTAGCTAGCGGGGGCAGGCTTTCCTATGGTAGTCCCGCTGCGGCCTCTGAACATCCCATCTCATCTTGATTTGGCTATACTTGTATTTAGCCAGCCATGTTAGCTCCACATGAGAGACTTTTAAATAAAGGCTAAAAAGGCACTCATCAGTCAGCTCGGCCCCTTTCCTATTTCGCTTTGCCACCTATTAAGAGAATAGGTCCCGAAAAAGCGGCCCGCCTTTCATCATCTATACCAGCTTCCACGCAAGAACCAATAGAAAGGATTTCGACGCCCCTCTCCTTACAGTCAAGTGGCTGAACGCCCCTCTCTAGATAAGAAGCAGCCCTTTCCTCTGCCGGGGACTTCCACGAAATGAAAACGGGCGGCATCGTCGTATGCTCCACTTTTGTTGCCCTGGTTTATATCCCGGAGTACTCCTATGGCCGATCTGTCACCCAACCTACTTAAACAACCTAAAGGCTTGGCCCCGTCCCATTTGGAGAATGACCCCTTATGGCACGGCTTAGTCAGTTATTCTCGCAGTTCAGATAAGATTAGGACCGGGCTGGGTTAGGTCTCTGAAAGCATGGTTCTTGCCTCCCTCCCCCCTTTGAGCTCGTCCATTCGTTGGGTGATCCCTTGCTCTCACGTTTGAGTGTTTGCTCATCGTTTAGGCCCGTGAGTGAGATTTCTGCTCATTGCAGTCACCTCCGGGGTTCTTCGCACCTGGATAGTACCAGGACCCTTGTGCCCCGGCCCTTGATCAGATAACGCTGCCCGCATTATGACCCACAACGAAAAATGAGCCTTGCGATGAGACGTGGACATTCCCC
This sequence comes from Jaltomata sinuosa, assembly GCA_003996215.1. Classification (NCBI taxonomy): domain Eukaryota; kingdom Viridiplantae; phylum Streptophyta; class Magnoliopsida; order Solanales; family Solanaceae; genus Jaltomata; species Jaltomata sinuosa. Next base: position 98,282 of record QJPP01007015.1, on the reverse strand, counting down.
ATGCTGCGGTTCCCTCCGGTCCATTCCCGGGTTGGGTTAGGGGAACATCCGAGCGATTGCCTTCGCGGATCCAAACGCGCTCACAAGGCGCACAATAAGAATAAGACCAATAGAGACTTAATAAGGGACCATTTGAGCTGCAGATCGTAATGCTCCTAGAGAGGCATATTTCGAATATAGAGGAGTGAAAGTTCCCAACAAAGAAGTACTTTTTCATATCCTTCTATGAACCGTACGAGCACGTCCTCTGTCACCCCCCACCACGCTTACGTCTCTATACCCCAACCCAACTTGCTCTGGCCCCGGGTCCTTCCTTTCTATTCCTCGGTAAGCGGACCGTGGGAGCATGAGGGGCGATATCTACTTTTGTCTGATAGAAAGCATCTCTCTTTTGTCCCTCCTGACCAAACTCGCCAAAAAAATCACAATAGAAAAAGTGCTTCTTGCCGGGAGAGTAGCATCGGAGATATCTTTATCTGAGGAGGAGGCTTCATCGTCCGGCTCCTCATAAATGATGTTAGGATCGGCCGGCTCATCCTCGGAATCCGAAAAGAAAAGAGAGACAGAACGGAATCACTTTGTTTCAGTGACATATCTAATCAGACTGAATAGGATTTGAAGACACGATCATTCACATAAATTTCAGTGAACTATTGAAGCTATCAGTGTGATTGATCAGACAACAAGGGCTTTCGGTAGACTTCTTTCATTTCCGAATTAGCTTGCGACAAGTACTAGCATTAGTATGAGTTCGTTGACCGCATAAGGGCGATCCATCTTGATGACGAATTCCACGATAACAAGAAATCAAAATTAATCGTTCGATGTCTGCTCGTTCTCCCCTCTTCAATTCCCAATGAAAAACATGATTTTGACCTATCATTTGTTCAATTTGGTTGATTTGATACTTAGTTAATTCTTTTATCTTTATGTTTCCACTGATACCTAATCGATAACGAACCTGAATGTCTTTTTTAGGGCCAATTCCATCAATTTTGGTTGAGGCAATTCTTACTTGTTCATCGCCAACTAATCTAGCTCCTGAAATATATAACATTCTTGATCCTTCCTTTTACTAGTCTTCTCGGCTGGAATCATAAATAGGTTGTCTCCTCTCTGATGATCTTTTCTATAGGTAGAACTACTGTGAGCGGTCTAAACTTCAACCCTTATTTCTTTCTTCATATTGTAAAGGGGAGCAAAGCCCATTTTTTGCTCCCTCTATTGATAGAAAAAGGTCCTGCCGTCGTTTCAGTGACTCATAGGGCTTCCCTCAGCTCAGTCTTTTTCGTTCTTGAGAATGGTCACCACTTCTACCAGGACCGGAATGATTATCCCTGCCCGATGGGTCTACATACATCCCTGAATGTCGTCGGGTACTGTTAACATCCCCGCCATTCTTATAACTGTCACCTGTAATCCGCGTAGGTGTGTCCGCACCCCCCTGAGTGGACGAGAAAGAAAGCTGAAATCAAAAAAGGAAGAAGAGAAATTGGTCTTTCCCGAGAGAGGCCGCCTTCTCTCAGGCCAGCAGTCTTCTACTTCTAGTCGACTGATCTATGACGGGCTTCCCTCTTTCCTTGGCTCTGCTCGCTCGTCTACGCTCCGCCCCAGCAAGTAATAATTGAAAAACTTTTTTTCCTTACAGTCAAGTTTCCGCTCCTGCATTAAGATTTAAAACGATTTCAAAAAAAGGCTATCAATCAGAAAAAAGCAAAAATATGGAAATAGTGAATCAAGATCTAGATGGATCCCTATTTTTATCTCTATCCACGGAGATACCTATCTATATGGAGAGAGATCTATCTATGAATCGGCCTAGACTATCCTCTATCCGGATAGACTGAAATACTAGATAGCTCAAATACTGATAATGATCTGAGAATGTAACATAATGCTAGACTGAAAGCATTTTATTCTTCTGAAGAGCTGCAAGTTGAAAACTGACTAATTTCATGCTTTAAAACTGAGTACTTTGCAGACTAGGCTGAATTTTGAAGAAAAGCTACTTCATATGAAAATACTAAAATTTCATGCCAAGTTCTTAAAAAGAAAGCTAATTCATACAGAAGATACTGTAAATCCAAGCTGTCAGAATCATGTATTGGCATGTGTTGGCAGAAGATAATTTTTTTTAGCTAGTCATAGCCTTTATGCTAAGCCAAATCTAAGTTTAATTCTGTAGCAGATCCAATTCCCCTTCTCCTGCATATAACAAAATTAAGTATGTATGCATATTTTAAACAGTTTAACAACTGCAGATACCTAACTACTTTTCTTTATTTAACTAACTATTCATACCAAGTTCTTTAAATTTACACCAAACTTATATAAAGAAATTACTAAGTTTAAACAGTTTAACTACTTCAGATACCCATCAACACAAACACACACGGACACCAAAAGAGAATCACAATATAGGTCTTATAGGCAATCTTTCTAAGGATAATGGCAGATGAGATGGGTGACAGGGGATCTCCTACCCACATAATCGTGTACAATTCATTCAGACTTGAGAGCATAATTGTTATGTGTTTAGACAAGATAAAAAGACTTCAACAGATTCCAGCGACTTCAACTTGTTTACAATTGTAATCTATAAGCATGTCTTTAAATAGCAATAAAAGTCTAGACTTGGATGATCTTTTACTATTTTGCAGGGGAGCCAAGCAGTCTGTTAAAATTCTATTTGATTTATTCCTCAATTTCTCTAAGGTGTCTGATTTAGAGACAAACTGTGATAAAAGCTTAGTGTTTTTTAGAAGGGGTACAACAAGAGATTTTGCAAACTCTGAACTTTGCGAAAGGGGAGCTACCTATCAGGTACCTTGTTATAACATTAAGCACCAAGAGACTATCCATTATGCAATGCAAACCCCTGCTAGAAAAGATCCTAGGTAGAATTACTAATTGGACTTCTAAGTTTTTGCCATACGCTGAAAGACAACAATTGATCAAGAGTGTCCTCTTCTCAGTACAAATAGTTTGGTCTCAAATATTCACTCTTCCAAAGAAGTTTGTCCAACTTGTGGAAAGTTCTTGTAAGATATTTCTCTGGACAATAAGGATTCAATTAAATGAGACTACACTCATAGCATGGGATAGATTGTGTTTGCCCAAGGCTCTTGGTGGGCTGAACATTTTAGATCTATTTGTTTGGAATAGAGCAACTATGTGCAAATTGTTCTAGAATTTAAGCCTGAATAGAGATAAATTATGGATAAAGTGAATGCACAATTACTATGGGAAAGAGGGAAGTGTCTGGATGATACACCCTACACAAGCTTCTTGAATGGTACAAAAGATCCTCAAAGAAGTAACTTATCTGGATCAACTGGGAATGTAGGAAGAAAACTTACACAAATTCTATAGTTTTCAATCAAGTGGATGTACAACTAGCTTAGAGGTGAATTTCCAAAAGTAACTTGGAGGAAAATTGTATGTCAAAATTATGGGGCACCTAGATGGATCTTTATCTTGTATCTTTCCATCCATGGTAGGCTGCAAACTAAGGACCGATCGAGTGGCTAAGTGGATAAATATAGATGATCTTACATGTCCTTTATGTGCTACACAAAATGAGATGATGGACCATTTATTCTTTCTCTTTTCAATATCAAATGCTATCTGGAATAAGGTGTTACAATGGCAAGGGGTGCAGAGAAAGCCAAAAGATTGGCGAGAGGAAATAACATGGGACATCAACAAAGCTAGAGGGATTTCAATGGGTGCACACATATATAGAATGAGCCTTGAAGCAGGGGTTATATGAACGGAGGGAAAGAAATATGTGTCAATTCCATAAAATATCAACAACATATGCAAAATGATTAGCACGATTGTTCAAGAGGTTTACTACAGAGGAGCTATGCAAAGGAAACTGGCCGGCAAGATTCAACATCTTGATAAATGCTATCATTAGACAGTTAGAGGAATTAACAGATTGTATGAGCCAGGACTTATTATGTAGTATATAGTTTAGATGGAGGATAAATAGATAATAGACTAGTGTGAGATAATACAAATCCCGAAACTTCTATCTAGGTCTATACTATAATTTGTATACCAGTAATACACTAGTGCGAGGGGGCCAATTTCAAAAGAAGAAAAAAAAGGGAATTCCCAAGTGTAAGCAGTATATATTGCCAATCGAATTTAGTACTATTACACACTATCAAATTTAACTAAATAACACACACTGATTTATACACTCCAGTAAGTAACATTAAAGTAGATTTCTTACAAATGTAAAACAAGGCGAGGAAGTTCCAGCAGTTCCCCAAAAATCAGAAGTTTCAGCAGTTTCAACTTTCCTAAATAATCTCCTCTGGTTGGAAAATGATTAGGTTGAATAAACAACAGCCTGCAATATCATTTACAGTCCATAAGATATCAGTGAGAAAGTGATTCATAAAAAAATACCTGCTTATTAAAATATAAATGTCACGACCTAATTTCTCGATCATGATGGCACCTACCACCTTCCATTAGGCAAACCAATCCCCATAGCCCAGAACGGTCAGTAATAAGCTACTATCTAACAACCTAAGCGGAAGAACATTTTAAATAGGTGGAAGCAAGGGAACAATATGAAGAAAATAGATAACGAGAATACATACATACATATGCGGAAGCTAAACCAAACCCAAAACCTGGTATCATAGTATAGCGCCTGATCTACATATAAGGAGTACCAAGCATCCAAAATAATATATATACAAATGTTTCCGAGTAGTAATAGAGTACATAAAGCAAAAGATAAACTAAAAGCTAAGCTCCGGTCGCCTAGATCTCACCTTCAGTCTAGATAGTCCAAAATCTCCAAGCACGACTCACAATGATCTAGTGGTGATGCCCCACACTAGGATCTTACCAGAAGAAACAAAGTGTAGTATGAGCACCAATTGCAAAGCAACCGGTACCTAGTAGGTATCTTAGGCCGACTGGGAACATATAAGATAAAAGAGCAGTAATGTACAAAATAGAAAATAGATAGTCACATAAATCTATGAAAAAGTACACAGGAACTAGCCCAGAGGGATGACAATAGAAACAACATACAAGGCTAGCAAAAAGAACATATACACAACATGCATAAGTGAAAGTAAGGAATGATGCACCTGGGGTCCTTGCAATAACAATATATAGATAATAAGTTTCAGAAGTGGATGATATACTGGTAACCTCAAGTACAAGGGAAGGGAGGAGAAGACTAAAGATAGGCATGCTCGAAAAATAGGATTTAATAACAAAAGTTATCATACCAATCTCAATTCAGAGGCTAACAACCTTGCAATATCCAATATCATAAATATAACCGTAACAGAGGATAATACCATGATAAAGTAGCAAAAGTCTACCTACAGTCCCCCGGCCGTCCATACAACCGAGGAACAAAACAAATGAAAACAAACCCTCTGGATGCCCATAAAATTAAAGAGTACACTCAACAAACAACAAACAAGGGTGGAGTCCCAAACAATGAATGATATGATGCATGATGATCTCAGGTTGGAATAGTAACTCTCTATGTACCTGCTCTAGTGCCAATCGGGCCCAGCAGGTAGGTTTCATGGAAGGATACTACTCGTATACCTCTACTCCACCGTATACCCTTCCTCCGGCATACACAACCCAAGGCCCTAGGTTTGGAACGACAAGATCTATGGAGGTTCCGGACCCTATACTATAACTCAATATCAAAAATATCATTCGGAGTAAGTCCGGATTCAAGTTGGAGACTCAATCTCGAATCTGCATTCCCAGACTCTGCCCAGGTCTAAAACAATGGATAAATGTATCAAAAACCCCATCAAGGGTGGCCGGGCATAACCAAGTCTAAAATAGTAGTAAAACATCTTAGGTGCTCGGTCCAACCGAGACTAATACCATCTCAAATCAGTAAGAAAACTCAACTAGGACTATGGCCCTGTCGAGTCTAGAATTAATGGTAAAACTAGTGATAGAAATCATAATTTATCTCTCTTTTATCCCCAGAAGATCCACATGTTAAGTCAAACCATTCCCAATTCATTTCCATAAAAAATGGGCCCTTCAGGGCCATGCAAAGTTTAGAAAATAAGTACTTAGTAGACCCAAAGCCAAAACCATAGTAAGATGTAGTAGGAAATTCTCATTATATGCATGGAAATGATATGATCAACACAAATAGCCGCCCAACAGCTCAAAAAAAACCTATCAGTCCTTCGCAGGCTCTAGTCGCTCTACATCACAGATAGCCAGCATAATATCACGATAACAAGAAAAAGATAAACTAAAAGAAAAAGATAAATTAAAAGCTAAGCTCTGATCGCCTAGAGCTCACCCTCAGTCTGGATAGTCCAAAATCTCTAAGCATGAATCACAGTGATCTAATGCAATGCCCTGCACTAGGATCTGTACCAAAAGATGCAGAGTATAGTATAAGCACTAATTACAAAGTAACCAGTACCCAGTAGGTATCATAGGCCGACTGGGCACATATAAGATAAAAGAGTAGTAATGAACATAATAGAAAATAGATAGTCAAAGAAATATACAAAAAAGTACACAGGAACTAGCCCAGAGAGAAGACAACATAAATAATATACAAGGCTAGAAAGTAGAACATATACACAATAGGCACAGGTGAAAGTAAGGAATGATGCACCTGGGGTCCTTAAAATAATAGTATATACATAATAAGTTTCAGAAGTGGACGATATACCGGTAACCTCAAGTACAAGGGAAGGGAGGAGAAGACTAAAGATAGGCATGCTCGAAAAATATAGAATTAATAACCAAAGTAATCATACCAATCTCAATTCAGAGGCTAACAACCTTGAAATATCCAATCTCATAAATATAACCGTAGCAGGGGAAAATACCATGATAAAGTAGCAAGAGTCTACCTACAGTCCCTCGGCCGCCCATACAAAAGAGGAACACAAATAACTTAATACAAACCCTCCGTCCGCCCATACAATCAGAGCGTACACTCAACAAACAGCAAACAAGGGTGGAGTCTCAAACAATGAATAATCTGATGCATGATGCTCTCAGTGTGGAATAGTAACTCTGTATGTACCCCCTTTGATGCTGATCGGGCCCAGCAGGTAGGTTCCATGGAAGGACACTGACCTTATACCTCTACTCCATCGTATACCCTTCCTCTATTACATGTAGCCCAAGGCCGAAGGTCCAAAACGGAAGGTTCCATGGAGGTCCCGGACCCTATACTATAACTCAATATCGAAAATATCATTTGAAGTAAGTCCGGATTCAAGATGGAGACTCAATCTCGAGTATGCATGCCCAGACTCTGCCCAGGTCTAAAACAGTGGGAAAATGTATCAAAAACCCCACCAAGGGTGCCAGGTCATAACCAAGTCTAAAACAGTAGTAAAACATCTCAGGTGCTCAGTCCGACCGAGACTAATGCTATCTCAAATCAGTATGAAAACTCAACTAGCACTACGTCCCTACCGAGTCTAGCATTAATGGTAAAACTAGTGATAAAAATCATAATTTAACTCTCTTTTATCCCAAGAAGATCCACACGTTAAGTCAAACCATTCCCAATTCATTTCCGTCGAAAATGACCCCCCGAGCCATGCAAAGTTTAGAAAATTAGTACTTAGTAGGCCCAAAGCCAAAACCTGTAATGACCCTTCCGGTTATTTCCACGTATACGTTTTCCTTGAGCCGTTAGAGCTTGTTTGTAGCGGCTCCAAGTCACTTAAGGCTCGTCAGGACCGGTATTTCGGTGTTGGGTCCATTTGTTTGGTCGCATTATAAGTTTTGAAGTCAAGCAAATCGACAAAAGTTATCGTAAGTTCTTTAATAAATTTCCTGAAATTTGGGTAAAATGTCTCGGAACTTTTCTCTCAATATATAAAGATTTAGAAGTCTCCCGAAAGACCAAATCGAAGTTCTATTAGTCTAGTTTCCAACGCATAAAACCTCACGTCCAACTGATCAAGGAGTAAAAAGTTATGACTGTTTTACCGCGGACTGTCTGGCAGAAAATGGATTGCGAATCGGGTCGGGTCAAACTCGATTTAAGCCTCAACTTCACGTTTTAAAACGCCATTTCAGTTTCAAAACAGTGATGAAACATAAATGAGGATCCTGAGAGAATTCTTGAGTATCCAAATCGTGCGTTGGTGAATTACGAGCCTAAGCTTAAGAATTTTATTAGCATCGTGCGTGTAATTGAAAATATTTTATTTAAAAGTTGAATTTGGTAAAAATTATATTATTATTGCCTTTTCAAAATATTTTAAAGGTTTATGAAAAATACTTTGTTACGATATAATTATTCCACGAGTGACTTGACAGGTCGTCATTTTAAACGATGGACCATCTTGTAACTCGTGGAATGGAGTTTTAGTAGACTCTCAAAATAAATTTCTAAAATCACGGACCATGTGATGGTCCGTCATTCACTTTGACGGTCCGTACACTGACCCAGGATCCCTGAAGATGAGTCATTTCATCAGTTTTTCCAAGCTTAAGTCGAGAGGTATTTTTGTAATTTCTCACTCTTTTAACTTCTATACTAAGTCATTTTAAGCCTATTTAGGAGGGTTTTTATTCCCACTTGACCTATGTTCTCCCCCATTCTTTCAATTAACTTCCAAAAGAAGAAAAGGAGTTCCATCTTCTAAAGCTTCAAGTTAGGGTTTCAAGCTCCGAGTCTCAAACTCCAAGTTCAAGTCTCCTAAGTCTTTTCAATTCAAGTGGGTTAGCTTCAATCAAGATATGTGGGTAATCAATAATGGGTTCCTTTCACCCTTGTGCCCAAATCCCTTAATTCAAATTTTGATTTCATGGTCTTCAAATTAGGGTTCTTATCCAATTCTCATGGGTTTTGCTAAATGTGTTCTTCTCATGATTTGATTATGAAATTTCTATTAAAATTGCATGATTTCACAAGGGTTTTTACATGTTAACTCTTATTTCATGAATTGAAGTTTAACCATGGAAATTTCTACATGCATGAAGTTGATTTAAGCAAATTTGATTTTTATAGAATGTTCCTTATGGATTTTAAAGCATTGACATGCCTAGTTCCTATGTTCTATGAAACTATATGTTTTATGAAATTGAACTAGAGCCATGCAAATTTTATAATTCATGAAGTATTCAAGTCTTTCCATGTTATAAAGTATTATGCAAGACACCTGATGTTCCATCAATGCTCATGAATCAATTTCTAAACCAAAATTCATGAGTAGTATGACGATCCGGGGTATGAACACATTATGAACAAGTTTGGCATCAGATATGCCACATATATGTGAGCCTCATGTTATATATATATATATATATATATATATATATATTAGGAGTAGTATTTAGCACCGAGTTAGACCGGGTGAGAGTATCCTTAGTCCCAGAACTACGAGCCACCGTAGGTTGCCCTTTGAGGCTTATGATGACAGGATCCTGGTATGAAATGGTTCTAACTTTGGCAAGTTAGGACAACCTTTTTCAGTGTGGGCCAATGACACCGAACTCCATGTAGCTCAGCATGGTTTAATGTCGGTTGCAAGAAACTCCCACATGTTTATTTTCAAGTTATGAAGTTATATGATTCTATACTATGAAACTTAAACTTTATTTCCTGTTTCATGTTTTATAACTTGATATTTATTCATGGTCCTTTTTTAAGTAACAAGTTCATTCTTAAGCATGTTTTAAATTAATTTTATCATGATTCGTGCATTGCTCACATACTCGGTACATCCTATAGTACTGATGTATATCTTGTGCTGCATCCTTTGATGATGCATATTCAGGTGTTCCTTTCCAAACACGTGGCTAGAGCTTCCAGGCCACTTTTCTGTCAGCTGTTGGTGAGTCCCCTTAGGTTAAGGACTAGATATGTTTTCGTTATATTGATTTTTTATTTCCATACTTTGAGTTAGCTAGGGTCTTGTAATAGCAACTCCTTATGTCATGTAGAGGCTTTTCAGACATAGAGAGTGATCGAGTCTCCTTCTGGATTGTATCTTATTTGACTTGATTACCTATTTACCTGATTCTGGATTTATCTATTATGCTTTCGCTTATCTTTGTTATGCTTGAGTATGCTATGACCAAGGGATTAGCTTGGGGCATTTGAAGTCCCAAGTCCTGTGTTATGTCTAGGGGGTAGCCTCGGGGCATGACACTCTAAAATATTCTCACACTCAAACATTCTCACTCTAAGCAAAAAATGCACCGCAAAAAGCATCTGGGTTTTCGGTATTAAATTGAAAACCTCTGAGCTGCGACTATCATCAAAGATCTAAGCTCTCAAATCTTTCATATTTGAGGCTCAAATCTCTCAAATTTCTTCTAATTTCAGTAGAAATTTCAGCTCAGCCCAACTCAAATTTTTTCTAATTTCAGTGGAGATTTCAGTGAGCTAAAGAAGGTAGAATTTTTCATGTTTTAAGCTTTCATTTAAAAACATCTGGGTTTGTTGCATGTCTTTTTTGCATCTGGGTTTGTTGTATGTTAAAGTGCATAGCTCCCAAATCTGTTGAAGTAGGTAGAAATTTTCTTGTTTTAAGCTTCTGTTTCAATTTATTTCAGCTCAAATCCCTAAAATTTCTTCTAATTTCACCTTATTTCAGTGGAGATTTCACCTCATCTTAGCTCAGCTCAAATTTCTTCTATTTTTCCTAATTTCAGTGGAGATTTCAGTTCGTGTGAGCTAAAGAAGGTATATTTTAAGCTTTCGTTCAAAAGAATCTGGGTTTGTTGCATGTCTATTTTTCATTTGGATTTCTTGCATATCTATCTTGCATATGGGTGTATTCCTTGTGGGTTTATTGCTTGTGGGTTTATTGCATGTCTACTTTGCATTGTGATTTTTGCAAAAGCAAGGAACATATTGTACATCTTTTGGTATTTTTCTTTCTGTAATTATCTATTTTTTTTCAATTTCCTACTGTCTTTGTAGCATTTTGTGACAGTAATTTTCAAATAAATGTGTTGAATGATGTATAAACTGGTTGTAGTTTAAGCTTTATGAGCTTTTTTGTACAAAAAAATGGTATAGAATAGACTAAAAATATATGTTGCCAATTTGTTATTCAGTTGTAACAGAACTAATGAGTGTCTATGCTAGTCTATATATACTATATGAATACATACTATATTTATACATACATAATATATGTTTACGCATTCATTATACTATTAGAGCTTTCTTGTAGCAACCCCAACTCATTTATGGCTTGCTAGGATTGATAGTTTGGTGCCCTGGTCATTCGTTTGGTCATTTGGGCCATTTGCCTATTTTAGAACCTTAACTTAGGATATCATTGACTTTAGTCAACATTTTTAGCTAACGTGCTCAAAATCAAATTCTGACAGTTTCGTTAGCTCCGGAGCGTTGAGTTTTGTCTAGTTGTACTTTAAGTCGAGGCTTGAGAACTTTTGGTGTGGGTTTTGTGTTGATTCTTCCATTTTCAGGACTTTTGGAGTTGAAAGTGTAACTTGGGTCAGCTTTCGATCATCGGAGCATCAGATTCAAAATTCAACGATTCCATCAGCTCCAGAATGTTGAGTTTGGGTTAGATAGATAGTTGGTTCGCATTCCGGGTGAGCCGGGCTCATTTTGGGTGTTTGGTTGCATGTTGGTTAGTGTTGACTTGGGTCAACATTTCTCCTAAATGACCTTGTACGGAATTTTCATAGATTTCGTTCAGTCTGGAACATCATTTCCACTCTGTTAGCAATATTGGTTTTTGAATATCGATTTCATATTGTTCCTGGAATACCCCATCGAGTTTTGGAAAGTTGAAGAATTTTTCTGTTGCAGGTGCAGGCATCAAGCCACAATCGTGATCGTGAGACCCTACCCTCGCGACCGCGATGAAGCACCTAGACTTCTATTCTTCGTGACCGTGTAGCTAGCCTTCGCAATCGCAATGGTCTAGCCAACGTGATCCTCGCGACCGCGAGGGGTCCCTTCACAATCGCGATGAAGGACCCATGGGCAGTATATAAACTCTTAACTTCATCTTTCTCACTCCAAAACCGAATTCTCCATTGATACAAGCTAAAAACTAGTCTAAGCAGTGTAATTCTTCAATTCTTGGTGTTGGGGTGCATATTTCGTGGCCTTGATCGTTCCTCCATCGTTTTTGGAAATTCTTCTTCCCCAAAGCTTTATTCTTTCCAATTGATAGCCAAAACTCCATTGTTGTGAATTCTTGGAGCTCAAAAATTCGTTGTAGATTCTCCTCTCGTGTGAAGTTGCATGCTCCATGGACTCATTCTATTCATAGCTCTTGGCATAATTCCCTCAATTTGGTAGGTGATTCTTGCCTTTTTCTGGTTTCCATTTCTTAATTCTCCATTATTGGTTTCTCAACTTTAGGGGTTGTTTTAGCCCGAAATTGTTGCCCAAATTCCTTAACATTTCGGGCATACACTCCCATGGTCTTGGTGATCATAATGTGAGTTTTCATTTTTGATTTTGAGGGGACAATGGGCCCGCCGGTGACCCGAATTTTGACCCGTCTACAATTGTAGCATTATGGGTATCATTAGACTCGTTTCAATGTATTATTTATATTTTTGATAGTTTGATCATCATTCAGGGTCTCTCAGAGTGATTCGTGCTTGGACAGTGTTGTTCGGGCAGCTTGTCGTCGGACGACAGGTAGGTTACGGTCTAAACTCTCTAGAATTAGCATATATAGGATAAAATTATACTAATGGGCATCCTTGGGTTGGGTTTACTGTGTTGGTACCACAGACCTTGACCGCTTTTCCATGATTCACCTATTTCTTTCCTCCATTGTAAGTAGTATTCTCCGTAGTTGATATTATCACCCTTATGGTCCTGTGTGGCCTTATTTTGACTTTGGACCATAGATGGTGGGTTATTCGGGGGTGCCCATGTGTCCCGATAATTGTTATCATGATATTATGCTGGCTATATGTGATGTAGAGCGACTAGAGCTTGTGCAGGGCCGATAGGTTATTTGTGAGTTGTTGGGCTGCTATTTGTGTTGATCATATCATTTCCATGCATATAATGAGAATTCCTACTACATCTTACTGCGATTTTGTCACGACCCAATTTTTCGGTCATGATGACACCTACAACCCCCGGTAGGTGAACCAATGCCCGTAGCCCAGAACAGTTAGCAATGGGCTACTATCTAACAATAAGGGAACAAGACGAAGAGAACAGATAAAAGAGATGTAAATATATACATATGCGGAAACTAAACCAAACCCCAAGAACTGGTATCATAGTATAGAGGCAAGACTACATACATAGAGTGTAAATGATCCAAAACAATATATACAAATGTTTCTGAATGGTAATAGAGTACATGAAGCAAAAGATAAACTAAAGCTAAGCTCCGATCGCCAAGAGCTCACCCTCAGTCTGAAGTAGTCCCCAACAGATCTCCAAGCACGAATCACAGCGATCTAACGACGATGGCCCAAGCTAGGATCTGCACCCAAAGATGCAGGGGGTAGGGGTGAGCACCAAATGCGAAGCATAAGGTACCCAGTAGGTATCATAGGCCGACTGGGCACATATAAGATAAAAGCGCAGTAATAGACAGAATAGAAGCAAGCAGTCACAGAAATCAACGAATGGTACACAGGAACTAGCCCAGAGGGAAATCAACAAAACCACATGTAAGGCTAGTAAGAAGAATATACACACCATAGGCACAGGTGAAAGTAAGAAACAACGCACCTGGGGTCCTTGCAACAACAGTGTATACAAAATAAGTTTACAAAATAGACGGTATACCAATAACCTCAAGTGTAAGAAGAAGAGAGAAAGAGTAATGATAGGCATGCTCAGAGACATGAATCAAACTCAACTAATCATACAAATCTCATACTTATCCATAATAGAGAACAATTCTGTAAGTAAATAGCAAAAGTCTACCTACAGTCCCCCGGCCGCCCATACAATCGAGGAACACAAACAAGTGAAAACAAACCCTCCGGCATCCCATACTATCGGAGCGTACAATCAGCAAACAACAAACAAGGGTGGAGCCTCAAACAATGAATGATATGATGCATGAAGATCTCAAGTGAAATGGTATCTCTGTATGTACCTCCTCCGGCGCCGATCCGGCCCAGCAGGTAGGTTCCATGGTAGGACACTGCCCGTATACCTCTACTCCACCGTATACCCCTCCTCCGGCACACGCAGCCCGTAGCCCCTGGACCGGATGGCAAGGTCCATGGAGGTCCCAGACCCCATACTAAAACTCAGTATCAACACATGTCGTCCAAAAGCAAGTCCGGTATCAAGATAGAGACCCAGTCTCGAATATGCATGCCCAGAACCTGTCCAGGACTAAAGTAGTAGGAAAATGTCTCAAAAACCCCTCCAAGGGTGCCCGGGCATAACCGGGTCTAAACAGTAGAAAGTCATCTCAGGTGCTCGGTCTGACCGAGGCTAAAAATCATCTCAAGTAACAAGAAAACACAACTAGCACCCCGGCCCTGTCGAGTCTAGCGTAGTAGTAAAACTGGTGTTTTAAAACATAATTTTACTTCTTTTTATCCAAGAATATTCACAAGTTAAATCAACCATTTCAAAATCATTTCCATCAAAAACAGGGCCCCGGGGCCATGCAAGGTTTAGAAAATAGTGCCAGTAGCCCCGAAGCCAAAACCATAGTAAAACATGGATAAAACCTCTTTATATGCATGGAAATGGTATGATCACACATAATAGCTGCCCAGCAGCTCACAATCAACCTATCGACCCTGCACAGGCCCACAGCTACTCAGCAAGCATAACCAGCCTAGAAGGATAATTCTATGCCCGAGACTCGCGGGCATTCCCAAAATCCCACCTTCTATGTTCCAGAGTCAACAAGGCCTCACGGGACCACAAGGATGAATAAAATATATCGGCAAATACTACAAGCAACGGAGGAACAAAAGTAGGCGGACATGAATAAAGCGGTCGAGGTCTGTGGTACCAACCTAATAAACCAACCCAAGGATGTCCATTAATACAATTTTATTTTATATATGCGGAGTCTAGGGAAATTAAACCGTAACCTACCTCTCGTCCGATGACAAGCTCGAACCTCTCCGAAAAGAAGCTCCGAAACGAAATCAAACTTGAACTCGGGCTTGAATAACTTGACGTAGATAATTGATTTCCTTCCCGAAATTAAACACAACGTCAAAATATATCTAGTTCCACCTAATTCTCTCCGTATACGTATGTAGAAGGTGGCCTTTGCTGCTGCAACATCTCTTTCTAATAAATAGAAAATGGAAAGGGACTTAAATGCTAGAAATATATATACTAAGTTGGCAGGTTGTTGAAAGGATTAGTGGCTTATCTAGGTGTCATAATTTAATGCAAATAAATGTTGTGCACTTCTCCACCACTTCCACGTGGAAGTGGTGGTGCCACCATAATAATATTTCTCTCGTTATATATATATATACGGGTATTGCGTAAATTAATGGTAAAATAAATATAGCTTTTTGAATATACCATAATTAATAGAAAATCATTTCAAATAAAACCTACTATATTATAATAATAATTTTTGACATAACTAAATTTACAATCTCCGTTAAAATATTACAATGAATAAAAACTTTATAAAATAAATACATATACAATTATATCGTAACAAAATATTTTTCATAAACCTTTAAAATATTTTGAAAAGGCAATAATAATATAATTTTTACCAAATTCAACTTTTAAATAAAATATTTTCAAATACACGCACGATGCTAATAAAATTCTTAAGCTTAGGCTCGTAATTCACCAACGCATGATTTGGATACTCAAGAATTCTCTCGGGATCCTCCCTTATGTTTCATCACTGTTTCGGAACTGAAATGGCATTTTAAAACGTGAAGTTGAGGCATAAATCGAGTTTAACCCGACCCGATTCGCGACCCCGTTCGCAACCTATTTTCTGCCAGACAGTCCGCGGTAAAATAGTCATAACTGTTTATTCCGCGATAAGTTGGACGTGAGGTTTTGTGCGTTGGAAACTAGACTCGTAGACCTTCGATTTGGTCTTTCGGGGGACTTCTAAATCTTTATATATTGAGAGAAAAGTTCCGAGACATTTTACCCAAAGTTCAGGAAATTTATTAAAGAACTTACGATAACTTTTGTCGATTTGCTTGACTTCAAAACTTATAATGCGACCAAACAAATGGACCCAACACTGAAATACCGGTCCTGACGAGCCTTAAGTGACTTGGGGCCGCTACAAACAAACTCTAACGGTTCAAGGAAAACGTATACATGGAAATAACCGAAAGGGTCATTACATCATCCACTACTAAAAAGGACTTTCGTCCTCGAAAGTCAAGGTCAAGGGGGTACCTGAAGGCTAAAATAGCTGCGGATATTGATCCCGCATATCTCGCTCAGTCTCCCAGGTAGCCTCCTCGATTAGACGGTGCTTCCACTGAACCTTAACAACCGGGATCTCTCGAGACCTCAATCTCCTGACATCTCTGGCCAAAATAGTTGCCGGCTCCTCAACAAAGGCTAAACCCTCATCCAACTGAACTGAATCCCACTGCAACACATGAGACTCATCTGGGACATACCGACGCAACATCGAAACATGAAATACAGGATGTATAGCTAAAAACATCGGAGGTAAGGCTAACTGATAGGCAACGCTACCAACCTTCTGCAGAATCTCAAACGGCCCAATGTACCTGGGGCTAAACTTGCCCCGCCTACCAAATCTCATCACGCCCTTCATGGGCGATACACGGAGAAACACCAAGTCACCGACACTAAACTCCAAGGCACGAAGCCTACGATCAGCATAACTCTTCTGCCTGCTCTGAGCTGCCCGAAGTCTGTCCTGAATCACTCGAACTCGGTCTAAGGAATCTCAAAGCAAATCTGTGCTCTGTCGCCCAGCACTAAAACAATCAAACCAACCTACCGGTGATCTGCAACGCCTTCCATACAAAGCCTCAAAAGGTGCCATGCCGATACTCGAATGGAAGCTGTTATTATAAGAAAACTCTGCCAAGGGAACAAACTGATCCCAAGAACCTCCAAAGTCAAGAACACAGGCCCGAAGCATGTCCTCCAGAATCTGAATGGTCCTCTCGGACTGGCCATCTGTCTGAGGGTGGAAAGCGGTACTAAGATGAACCTCTGTACCCAAATCTCGCTGAATAGCCCTCCAGAACTGAGATGTGAACTGAGTGCCGCGGTCTGAAATGATAGAAGCTGGGACCCCATGCAACCGAACAATCTCACGAAGGTAGATCTGAGCTAACCTCTCTGCGCCATAAGAAGTCTTAACCGGCAAGAAATGTGCTGACTTAGTCAGCCTATCAACAATCACCCATATGGAATCAAACCCACGAGAAGTACGAGGCAAACCAACAATGAAGTCCATAGTAATCCCTTCCCACTTCCACTCAGGAATGGGAAGTCGCTGCATCAAACCACCAGGTCTCATGTGCTCGAACTTAACCTGCTGGTAGTTCAAGCACCGACATACGAACTCTGCTATATCCCGCTTCATACCACTCCACCAGTAAAGCTGTCTCAAGTCTCTATACATCTTTGTTGTGCCAGGGTGAATGGAATATCTAGTACAATGTGCCTCGTGAAGTATCAACTGAATCAAATCACTAATCCTCGGAACACAAAGGCGACTATCAAACCTCAAAACCCCATCTAAATCTAGAGTAGCCCGACTAGTCTCACCCTGAACAACCTAATCACGAAGGTCACACAACTGCTGATCCTCAAGCTGACGGCTCTGAATCTGATCAATCAAAGTAGAACGAACCTCAACATTGGCGAGAACTCAACTAGGATCCGACAAGTCAAGCCTAACCAAACGGTTAGCCAAGGACTGGATGTCTAAGGCCAACGGTCGCTCTGAAACTGAGAGAGAAGCTAGGCTACCCATACTCACTGTCTTCCGACTCAAGGCATCCGCTACAACGTTTGCCTTGCCTGAATGATATAGAATAGTGAAGTCATAGTCCTTCAGTAACTCGACCCATCTCCTTTGCCTCGAGTTCAACTCCCGCTGACTCGTGATATACTGAAGACTACGGTGATCGATGAAGATCTCACAGTGAACTCCATATAGGTAATGCCTCCAGATCTTGAGCGCGAAAACTACCGCCGCCAACTCTAAGTCATGAGTGGGGTAGTTGCGCTCTTGAACCTTCAGCTGCCTCGACGCATATGCTATTACTCGACCCAACTGCATCAACACACAACCAAGACCAATAACAAAAGCATCACAATACACGGAGAAGCTCTGACCCTCAACCGGCAAAGTCAAAACTGGAGCTGAAGTCAATAAGGCCTTAAGCCTCTGGAAGCTATCCTCACACTGATCCGACCACTGAAATGGGACATCCTTCCTAGTCAGCATAGTCAAGGGTGCTGCTATGAAAGAAAATCCCTCAACGAACCGTCTGTAGTAACCCGCTAACCCAATTAAATTGCGGACCTCAGTAATTAGTAAGTATGGTCTAGGCCACTCACAAACCGCTGAAATCTTTCCCCGATCAACCCTAATCCCATCCTTAGACACCACGTGCCCTAGGAATGCAACTGACTCAAGCCAAAACTCACACTTTGAGAACTTGGCATAAAGCCGATGATCTCTCAAAGTCTGGAGTATAACCCTCAAATGCTGCTCATGCTCATCTCTGCTACGCGAGTATACCAAGATGTCGTCTATAAAAACTATCACAAACGAGTCCAAATACGGCCAAGAACCCTGTGCATCAAGTTCATAAAGGCTGCGGGGGCCTTATCAACCAAAAGACATCACTAGGAACTCATAAGGCCAATAACGTGTCCTGAACGCTGTCTTAGGGATGTCCTCCGCCCTATTCCTCAACTGATGGTAGCCGGACCTCAAATCAATCTTCGAAAATATGACTGAACCCTGAAGCTGGTCAAACAAGTCATCAATCCTCGGCATCGGATACCTATTCTTCACTGTCACCCTATTCAGCTGTCGATAATCAATACACATGCGCATCGACCCATCCTTCTTCTTCACGAAGAGAACAGGAGCACCCCAAGGTGACACACTATGTCTAATAAACCCCTTAGCTAACAGATCCTGGAGCTGCTCCTTAAGCTCCCTCAACTCAGCAGGAGCCATACAGTAAGGAGAAATAGAAATGGGCCTAGTGCCCGGCTCTAGCTCAATAGCAAAATCAATATCTCTCTCAGGTGGAAGGCCTGGCATGTCGGTAGGAAACACATCGAGGAAGTCTCTAACCACAGGAACGGACTCAGGAGAAGTAGGGTCAGCACTAACATCTCGGACATATGCTAGATAAGCTAAACACCCACGGGAAATCAACTTCCTAGCTCGAAGACAAGAGATGATCCCAGATGGTGCATGGCTAACCGAACCCTGCCACACAACCGGGGATACACCGGGCACAACTATGGTAATGGTCTTGGCATAACAATCCAAAACCACACGGTGAGGGGATAACCAGTCCATGCCCAATATCACATCAAAATCTAGCATATCAAGAATCATCAAATCACCCCAAGTCTCTGAATCACCAATAGATAGCATACAAGATCTCACAATCCGATCCACTATTAAAGAATCTCCTACTGGGGTCAAAACAGAAACAGGAACAGATAATGGCTCACTAGCCAACCCCAAACAAGGCACAAAGTAGGCAGATACATATGAACAAGTGGATCCAGGATCAAATAAAGCCATAGCAGACTGATGGCACACAGAAATCGTACCTCTAATCACAGCATTTGAGGCCTCTGCCTCTGGTCTCCTAGGGATCGCGTAAAACTGACGACGACCTCCACCTGTCTGACCGCCATCCCTACCACCTGCTCTGCCGCGTGGAGCACCACCTCTACTCTGACGACTACCCCCTCTAGCTGGGGGCTGGACTACTCGTAAAGGCTCGGCCAACTGAACTGTACCCTGCTGAGGGCAATCTCTAGCAAAATGACAGATCACACCAAAAGTAAAACAAGCCCCTGGCGGCCTACTCGGTCGAGATGAACCAACAGATCTCGCATAACCACCACGACCTGATGCCCCAGAAACTGTACCCCTCGAAGATTGGACGCCACAGCCCTGATGGCTGCTCTGACCCTGCTCGAACTAGGTAGTACCGAAAGTCTGAAGGGAAGCCTGAACCGGTCGGCTGGACTGACCCTGGTACTACTGTGGTTGATAACTCTGGCTCCACTGGCCAGGACCTCTACCACCATATCTGGAACCACTATAGACACCCTGATGTCGAGGCCTCTTATCTCTTGACCCCTGATCAAGTCGCTGTAAGTCCTCCATAGTGCGGGCATAGTCTACGATAGCCTGAAATGACCGACCACTGGCAACCAATATCTCAGCTGGCTACCTGATCTCTGGCCTCAAGACCCATACAAATCTGCGAATCCTATCTGCCTCGGTAGGAATGATCATAGCTCCGAATGGTGCTAGCTGATGAAAATAGGTCTCATACTCCGAGATAGTCGTAGACCCCTGCGTAAGGTGAGTAAACTGCTCCCTACGACGCTCACGATCACTCTGAGGTAGGAACTTGGCCATAAAGTCCTCATAAAACTCAGACCAGGTCAAAGGAGGTGACGGTGGTGGTCTACAAGTAACCTGGGCCCTCCACCATAACTTCGCTGGACCCTCCAACTGATAGGTAGTATAACCAACCCCGTGAGTCTCCAACAAACCCAAATGATGCAACATCTCCTCACAGGTAGTAATAAAGTCATGTGGATCCTGTCCAGAAGTACCAACAAACCTTGGAGGTGCTAACCTTAAAAACCTACCCAACGCCTTTTGCTCTGACTCTGTCATAACTGGGCGAGGAGCAAGAGGCTGTGCAACGGATGGAACCGGAATGACCTCCGCACGGGGAGCCATAGTAGCAGGCTGCGCTCCTGAGCTCTGTGCACCCAGGGCTGCCCCCTGAGCAGATGTCTGCGCTACCTCAGAAGACCGCTCTCCAATCACACCCAAAAGTTGTAGTAGTAATCCCCGAATATCTGGAGACTGAGCTGCGGCTGGAGCTGGCACATAAGTGGGCACAGGAGCTGGTACTGGAGCTGGCGCTGGAGCTGGCGCTGGAGCTGGTGCTGGAGCTGGCGCTGGAGCTGGAGCTGGAGCTGGCGCTGGAGCTGGCGCTGGAGCTGGTGCTGGAGCTGGCGCTGGAATGGGAGGCTCATCCCCGCGTGATGCCGATGATCTCGTACGAACCATCTATGGAAGAATGAAGTAGAACAAATGAGATTTCCAAAAACTTCAAGGGTTCTACGCACGACACAGAAGCAATGAAAGAGTCAAATTTCCTAAAATGCCACTGTAGCCTACCAAAGATTGAGTACGGACATCTCCGCGCCGATCAGCAGGACTCTACTAGACATTGGCTCCTATACCGATGACACCGGTGAACCTAAAGCTCTGATACCAAGTTGTCACGACCCAATTTCTCGGTGATGATGGCACCTACAACCCCCGGTAGGTGAACCAATCTCCGTAGCCCAGAACAGTTAGCAATGGGCTACTATCTAACAATAAGGGAACAAGACGAAGAGAACAGATAAAAGGGATGTAAATATATACATATGCGGAAACTAAACCAAACCCCAAGACCTAGTATCATAGTATAGAGCCAAGACTACATACATAGAGTGTAAATGATCCAAAACAACATATACAAATGTCTCTGAATGGTAATAGAGTACATGAAGCAAAAGATAAACTAAAGCTAAGCTCCGATCGCCAAGAGCTCACCCTCAGTCTGAAGTAGTCCCCAAAAGATCTCCAAGCACGAATCACAGCGATCTAACGGCGATGGCCCACGCTAGGATCTGCACTCAAAGATGCAGGGGCTAGGTGTGAGCACCAAATGCGAAGCATAAGGTACCCAGTAGGTATCATAGGCCGACTGGGCAAATATAAGATAAAAGCGCAGTAATAGACAGAATAGAAGCAAGCAGTCACAGAAATCAACGAATGGTACACAGGAACTAGCCCAGAGGGAAATCAACAGAACCATATGTGAGGATAGTAAGCAGAATATACACACCATAGGCACAGGTAAAAGTAAGAAATAACGCACCTGGGGTCCTTGCAACAATAGTGTATACAAAATAAGTTACGAAATGGACGGTATACCGGTAACCTCAAGTGTAAGAAGAAGAGAGAAAGAGTAATAATAGGCATGCTCAGAGACATGAATCAAACTCAACTAATCATACCAATCTCATACTTATCCATAATAGAGAACAATTCTGTAAGTAAATAGCAAAAGTCTACCTACAGTCCCCCGACCGCCCATACAACCGAGGAACACAAACAAGTGAAAACAAACCCTCCGGCATCCCATACTACCGGAGTGTACAATCAGCAAACAACAAACAAGGGTGGAGCCTCAAACAATGAATGATATGATGCATGAAGATCTCAAGTGAAATGGTATCTCTGTATGTACCTCCTCCGGCGCCGATCCGGCCCAGCAGGTAGGTTCCATGGAAGGACACTGCCCGTATACCTCTACTCCATCGTATACCCCTCCTCCGACACACGCAGCCCGTAGAACCTGGCCCGAATGGCAAGGTCCATGGAGGTCCCAGACCCCATACTAAAACTCAGTATCAACACATGTCGTCCGGAAGTAAGTCCGGTATCAAGATAGAGACCCAGTCTCGAATATGCATGCCCAGACCCTGTCCAGGACTAAAGTAGTACGAAAATGTATCAAAAACCCATCCAAGAGTGCCCGGGCATAACCGGGTCTAAACAGTAGAAAGTCATCTCAGGTGCTCGGTCCGACCGAGGCTAAAAATCATCTCAAGTAACAAGAAAACTCAACTAGCACCCCGGCCCTGCCGAGTCTAGCGTAGTAGTAAAACTGGTGTTTTAAAACATAATTTTACTTCCTTTTATCTAGGAATACTCACAAGTTAAATCAACCATTTCCAAATCATTTCCATAAAAAACAGGCCCCCGAGGCCATGCAAGGTTTAGAAAATAGTGCCAGTAGGCCCGAAGACAAAACCATAGTAAAACATGGATAAAACCTCTTTATATGCATGGAAATGGTATGATCACACATAATAGCTGCCCAGCAACTCACAATCAACCTATCGACCCTGCACAGGCCCACATCTACTCAGCAAGCATAACCAGCCTAGAAGGATAATTCTATGCCCGGGACTCGCGAGCATTCCCAAAATCCCACCTTCTATATTCCAGAGTCAACAAGGCCTCGAGGGACCACAAGGGTGAATAAAATATATCGGCAAATACTACAAGCAACGGAGGAACAAAAGTAGGCGGACATGAATAAAGCGGTCGAGGTCTGTGGTACCAACCTAATAAACCAACCCAAGGATGTCCATTAATACAATTTTATTTTATATATGCGGAGTCTAGGGAAATTAAACCGTAACCTACCTCTCGTCCGATGACAAGCTCGAACCTCTCCGAAAAGAAGCTCCGAAACGAAATCAAACTTGAACTCGGGCTTGAATAACTTGACGTAGATAATTGATTTCCTTCCCGAAATTAAACACAACGTCAAAATATATCTAGTTCCACCTAATTCTCTCCGTATACGTATGTAGAAGGTGGCCTTTGCTGCTGCAACATCTCTTTCTAATAAATAGAAAATGGAAAGGGACTTAAATGCTAGAAATATATATACTAAGTTGGCAGGTTGTTGAAAGGATTAGTGGCTTATCTAGGTGTCATAATTTAATGCAAATAAATGTTGTGCACTTCTCCACCACTTCCACGTGGAAGTGGTGGTGCCACCATAATAATATTTATCTCGTTATATATATATTCGAGTATTGCGTAAATTCGTGGTAAAATAAATATAGCTTTTTGAATATACCATAATTAATAGAAAATCATTTCAAATAAAACCTACTATATTATAATAAATTTTTTTGACATAACTAAATTTACTATCTCCGTTAAAATATTACAATGAATAAAAACTTTATAAAATAAATACATATACGGGTCGTGAACCAACCAGTGGTTTTGAAGAAGAAAATTTTAAGATTCAGTTCAGCAACGACGAGTCACAGTACAGACCGTGGTTCAGAACCACGGTTCGTCATTCCCATCCGTCATCACTGGCAGCACTGTAGTAAACTGCCCATAACATTTTACTCCGGACTCGGATTAATGTACGGTCGGTGGCATTGGAAAGAAGACACAAAAGCTTTTAATTTGGTGGGTACTAGGACACCTAACTCTTTATATTTTAGGAGGAATGATCGATTGAAGTTTACCCTAATTTAGTCTTACATGAAAACTTACTTTGGTGAGGTGCTTGCGACTTAACTTGGTGATAGGAGTTTCTTATGAACATGATTCACATCCAAAGCACTCACCACACTAGGAAAATTATCATCACACTCATGGAAAAGGTTCGGGTATTAGCTTAGGATTTTTGGGGTGTTACAATATCTCCTCATTGGGATCATTCATCGGGTATTAGCATAGGATTTTTGGGGTGTTACAATATCTCCTCATTGGGATCATTCATCCTCGAATGAAGACTAAGCAAGGGAACTCTAGAGAGAAAATAGTACAACCAAAATTGAAATATGAAAACCAAAGAATCAACATGAAACTGAACTTTTGAACATAACACATGGCTGAATCAACTTCGAAAATATGAATACATGCTAGGATCGTGAGGGAAACTGACGGAATAGATTCAGAAGAAGATACTAAGGATGGAACTACTACCTCAAGTTGAAACCGGATCGGAAGGGGAAGGGTGAGGGTACTTGGCCTTCATGGATGATTTTGCTTCCCAAGTAGCTCCTTCAACTGAGTTGCAAAAGCTGAAGTACTATCGTGGTAACTGAATTCTAATTGAAATAAAAACTGAGCTGATTTTATGAGACGTATACACGTTGAGAATGCAAAAATGACCAATAGGAAAGGAATTTGATATCCAACGTGATAACTGGTTTAGGATGAGAGTAGGAACTCAACTAAAACTCCTAAAGAACAAACATACTCTAGGAATCGCAGTTAACCGAAAGGGACACCAAACTGAGAGAAGTAGATATACGGGAAAACTATTCTCTTTTAAATACCACTCCTACCATTTGCAACTAACAACCTCAATAGCGTACATAAGGGTACTAAGGTCTTAGTCTAACTACTCGATTCTCCATGTTCAAGCATATCTCAACCAGATCTTTTGCTTCAAGAACGTCTTCTAAAGATAACATCCCCTCTTATCAAAACAGCCAACTAACCTAGGGCTTCCAACCAAAGGGTCACTAGTTATGCAAAATAAATATCCACATGTATCCCATCACGATATTCAAGCTTATAACTATGGTCACCTTATGGTTTCATAGCTTACCCTATTTAAGACTTCTCTCCTCTTCCTTATCATAACTAGGATTCGCAGATTCAAAAACTTCTATAGAGGGACATCCTAAAATTCCTTATCTAACTATTTCGGACGAATAATCTTTGCCTCACAATTCACCCACACCTAAAAGTCAAGGTGGAACAAGTACACCAACAAGGAAAAGGAATTTTCTACCTCCCAGCTAGGCTACTACAAGGCCTTCTCCCCTAACACTTATAACAACATAAACCAGAATCATTGAAAGAAAAGAGCTAGGGCAGGAGTGTCTCAAATAAAGGATTACAGATTGATCTAGACTTACACTTAGCATGATCTAGGCACTTAGGGTGAAGCTTGGGGAGTTGAGCCCAATAGGCATAAGTATTTCACATACTGGGAACATAAGGCATGAATAGTGGGGATCACCACCCCTCGTCATCAAAGGCAAAGGTCAAGGGATTTAGATTAAGGAAATCATAAGTGCGAACCATTTCAAGAATTAGGTCTGAGCATATACATGACGTAATATGATTTGATTTGCCATTAAGTCATGTATGAGGACTGAGCTGAGTAAATAGGACTGAGCATACTGAGAGGTAAGAGTTTACATAGATAACAACCCTTAGGGAATAAAGCTGAAATTTATAGAATCGCAGGATAAGAGTAGAGTCGTTGTCTGAAGCAATTACTTGTCATTCTAGAAGCTGGATATGAGCGTGAATCTGAAAGGGGTGCATAATGTTGAAATAGGACCATGGCGCTGACACACAAGGCAAGCAAAGGGTATCGTAGTGGCAGAATTGTACTTGGGATGCTAGGATGGATATAAGCTTCTGCCTCCCGTCTTGACTTTGTTCTAAAACCCACAAGCATCACTACTTGATCCTTCAAAAATCTGACCAATTCTACATTCCACCATGTCCCCCTTAGGTTTATGCTACCCTCCTAAGTTTATGGACCTCTCACTAATCTATCAAAGGAACTATGATCGTTTTACCCTAACCGAACATACACTACTCTAGAATCTAGCATAAATACCCACTTCTTTCAATAGTCGAAGACTCACCTTCTCCTAAAAATGTAGGCCTCAACCTTCCTATCCCCACTTAGTTCTAAGTCAAGACAACTCACAACCAAACAAGAGTAGGCGTCTGGGGACTATGGATGTATACAGGAAGGAAATCTAGCGAAGTACTTTATTTAACATCAGGAGGAATACTCTGACCCGACTGGCTAGGCAATGAAAGGAATTGGTTTTGGAGCTGAACACCACAGTTGCTCCGCTTAGATGAGGGGCAATTCCTGATCCTATGGCCTAAGTAACCATACCTAAAACACCCTTTTTTTCATGCAAGACACTCACCTAGATGAAGCTTACCGCAACTATTACAATGAGGGTACCTCAAGGTCTTTGGAGCCCTATGTTGACAAGACTAAGAATCGAGGGTAGGTGTACTAACTGAAGATGGGGTTGGTCTGGATGACCTTTGCTGAGAAGATGATTGGTTCCATATTCTGGTCTTCTTGTTCTTCCTCTTCCTCTTCTTTAGTTTCTCTTTCTCATTCAACTAAGTTGTTATGGCTTGAGCCAACATACAGATGGCTTCATGAAATTCTACATTCGTAACCCCGTGGTCTAGAACATGAGGATTAACATTCCTCTTGGAGTTTCTTTATAGAGGAATTTATCTGGAATGTGTAAGGAATGAATTAGAAGGGTATGTAGAGTCAAACTCTATCGCACGATATTGAACACAAAGAAGTGAAGTTTTTCCTAAAACACCTCATAGACTCCCCCTCATAAGGGTGGCGCGCTTCACACCCATGAAAAAGACACTACTTGATGCATCTTTCAGACACCCTAGGACTCTTGAACCTGGCTCTGATACCAAGTTTGTCATGCCCTGAGGCTACCCCCTAGACATAACATGGGACTTGGGACCGCAAGTGCCCCAAGCTAACCCATTGGTCATAGCATACTCAAGCATAACAAAGATAAGCGGAAGCATAATAGATTAATCTGGAATCACGTAAATAGGTAATCAAGTAAAATAAGATACACAATCAAGAAGGAGACTCAAACATTGTTTATGTCTGAAAAGCCTCTACATGACATAAGGAGTTGCTAGGACAAGACCCTAGCTAACTCGAAATACGGAAATAAGAAATTAACATAAATAAAACATATCTAGTCCTTGACTTAAGAGGACTCACCAACAACTGACACAAAAGTGGGCTGGAAGCTCTAGCCATGTGTTTGGAAATGAACACCTGAATCTGCATCATCAAAAGATGCAGCGCAAGATATGCGTCAGTACTATAGGATATACCGAGTATGTGAGCGATGTATGAATCATGATAAAAACAGTTTAAAACATGCTTAAGAATGAACTTGTTACTTAAAGAAGGACCATGAATAAATATCAAGGTATAAAACATGAAACATGAAATAAAGCTTATGTTTCATAGTATAGAATTATATAACTTCATAGCTTGAAAATAAACATGTGGGAGTTTCTCTTAAAAGACATTAAACCATGCTGAGCTACATGGAGTCCGGTGTCATTGCCCCACACTAAAAAAGGTTGTCCTAACCTGCCAAAGTTAGAACCATTTCATACCAGGATCTTGTCATCATAAGCCTCAAAGGGCAACTTACGGTGGCATGTAGTTCTGGGACTAATGGTACTCTCACCCGGTCCAACTCAGTGCTAAATACTACTCCCAATATATATATATATATATATATATATATATATATATATATATATATATATAGCATGAGGATCACATACATGTTGCATATCTGATGCCAAACTTGTTCACAACGTGTTCATACCCCTGATCTTCAAACTACTCATGAATTTTCGTTTAGAAATTGATTCATGAGCATTGATGGAACATCGAGTGTCTTGTCTTGCATAATACTTTATAACATAGAAAGACTTGCAAACTTCATGACTTATAAATTTTTCATAGCTCTAGTTCAATTTCACAAAAGATATACTTTCATAGAACATAGGAACTAGGCATGCTCATGCTTTAAAATCCATAAGGAACATGCTATCAAAATTCAATTTACTTAAATCAACTTCATGTATGTAGAAATTTCCATGGTTAAACTTTAATTCATGAAATAAGAGTTAACATGTAAAAACCCATGTGAAATCATGCAATTTTAATAGAAAATTCATAATCAAATCATGAGAAGACCACATTTAGAAAAATTCATGAGAATTGAATAAGAACCCTAATTTGAAGACCATGAAATCAAAATTTGAATTAGGGGTTTTGGGGACAAGGGTGAAAGGAACCCATTATTGATTACCCACATACCTTGATTAAAGCTAACCCACTTGAATTGAAAAGACTTAGGAGACTTGAACTTGGAGTTTGAGACTTGGAGCTTGAAACCCTAACTTGAAGCTTGAGAAGATGGAACTCCTTTTCTTCTTTTTGAAGTTGATTGAAAGAATGGGGGAGAACATAGGTCAAGTGGGAATAAAAACCCTCCTAAATAGGCTTAAAATGACTTAGTATAGGAGTTAAAAGAGTGAGAAATTACAAAAATACCCCTCGACTTAATCTTGGAAAAACTGATGAAATGACTCGGCTTCAGGGATCACGGGTCAGTGTACGGACCGTTAAAGTGAATGATGGACCGTTATTTGGTCTGTGATTTTAGAAATTTCTTTTGTGAGTCTACTGAAACTCCATTCCATGAGTTATAGGATGGTCCGTCGTTTAAAATGATGACCTGTCAAGTCACTCATGGAATCTAGGGAAGAAAAGCTGAATTTTGACAAACCACGGGTCACTCTACGGACCGTGGTTTTGATCTATGGGTCGTGAACCAACCAGTGGTTTTAAAGACAAAAATTTTAAGATTCAGTTTAACAATGATGGGTCACAGTATGGACCGTGGTTTAGAACCACGGTTCGTCATTCCTATCCGTTATCACTGGCACCACTGTAGTAAACTGCCCATAACCTTTTACTCTGGACTCGGATTAATGCGCGGTTGGTAGCATTGGAAAGAAGACTCAAAAATCTTTAATTTGGTGGGTACTCAGCCACCTAACCGTTTATATTTTAGGATGAATGATCGATTGAAGTTGATCCTAATTTAGTCTTACATGAAAACTTACTTTGGTGAGGTACTTGCGAATTAACTTGGTGATAGGAGTTTCTTATGAACATGATTCGCATCCAAAGCATTCACCACACTAGGAAAATGATCATTACACTCATGGAAAAGGTTTGGGTATTAACTTAGGATTTTTGGGGTGTTACATAGAGTGAGAGTGAGAATGTTTTAGAGTGAGCTGAGAGTGAATAATATTTACTTTTGATTTATTTTTTGGCAAATTAGAAATTGGAGGGAGAGTTAAATTTTTTAATGAAAATTTTAGGTCACACTTCTAAAGTGTCGTATTTAGAATTTTAAAGATACCATGCTTAAAAGTGTAGTTGTATGTGTAAATAAGTGTTTCCAATTGTATTATGATTTGTCAATGCTTATAAAGTGTGGCCTATACCATCAAAGGCCACGCTTTAAAAGTGTTGCCAATATTAGTGTGGCTAGATGCTAAAAACTATAGCTACGCTTTAAAAGTGTAACCAAATATATTTTAGGCAATACTTTACAAGCGTGGTACAAATTTAGTGTGGCCAAAAGACTAAAATGTTGTAGTGTAAGCAACCCCACCAGCTAAACCTTTTATTGAGGAGCCTCTAGTTTTGGAGCTCAAAGCTCTCCAATCCCACCTATGATATGTGTTCTTAGGTGCTAAACATACCTTGCCAGTTATTATTGCTACAGACTTAGATGAATGACAGGTTGAGGCTCTAGTTTCTATACTGAGAAAGTTCAAGAGGGCCATTGGTTGGTCTATTTCTAACATTATTGGGATTTTTCCAGGCATATGCACACACAAAATCCATCTTGAGCTGAATTATATTATGAGTACTGAGCATTACCATAGGTTTAATCAACATATACAAGACGTTGTCAACAAAGAGATCATTAAGTGGTGGGATGCAGGTATGGTTTATCCTGTTGCACACAGCAAGTGAGTGAGCCCGGTTCAGTGTGTGCCTAGGAAGGGTAGAATCAGTATGGTTCCAAATTTAAGAATGAGTTAATTCCATTGAGGATGGTCACATGCTGGCGTGTACGCGTGAAATACAGGAAACTCAATGGTTGGACCAAGAAAGATCATTTTCTGATATCGTTCATGGATCAGATGTTAAACTGTCTTGCTGGTAGAGGATGGTATTATTTTCTTGATGGTTATTTAGGATATAATCAAATTTTGATTGCTCCTAAAGACCACTTTCACCTGCCCATATGGGACATTTGCATTCAAGAGGATGTCATTCGGGTTATATAATGCACCAGTAAATTCTTAGCAATGTATGATGTTAATTTTCTCAGATATGGTGGAAGACACTATTGAGGTGTTCATGGATGACTTTTCTATGGTAGGTGAATCCTTTGATGATTGTTTAGCCCATTTGTGTTATGCGCTGAACAGATATGAAGAATGCAACTTAGTGTTGAATTGGGAAAAGTGTCACTTCATGGTTAAAGAAGGCATAGTGCTTGGCCACCGGATCTCCAAGAAGGGTATTAAGGTTGACAAAGCAAAGATTGAGATGATTGACAAATTTCCTCTTCCAGTTTCTATTAGGGGTATTCAAAGCTTTTTGGGGCATGCTAGTTTTTATTGAAGGTTCATAAAGGATGTGAAGTTTGTTATTGATGATACATATCTGAAGGCATTTGAATGCCTCAAGCAAAAGTTGATCTTTGCACCAATTATTTTTATGCCTGGCTGGTCCCAGCCATTTGAGGTTATGTGTGATTCTAGTGGAGTAGCGCTAGGAGCAGTCCTAGTCCAGATATGTGAAAATATTCTCCATCGGATATACAATGCTAGAAAAGTACTTAATGTTGCTCAAAAGAACTATACTATGATAGAACAAAAGTTCTTTATTGTGGTCTTTGCATTTGAAAAGTTCAAATCTTATTTTCTTGGAACCAAGGTGATAACGACCTCAATCGATATGATCAAAATCCATATCGGAAACACAAAATGAAACAACACAAATTAAAGATAGAGTGATAGATTAGAAAAAGGGATGAGAATAGAAGAAAGAAAGGCTAATTGAATACACGATCCACTAAGGGAGAAGAGAACTCAATCAAATGCACGAAACACCAAATTGATTCCACAAGATAATAACTCGATAATCAATCAAGCGAAGAAGATAACACAAGCAATTTGGGAATCCACCCTAATCACTTGATTTAAGCTAACAATTGGAATTGAACACAATCACTATCCTAAGCTAGAGTAACCAAATATCAAGTCTATTCAAGACAATTCAATCATCAATAATCTAAGTATGAAAATGGCTAAGACAACTATTTATAGTTATTGCCTTTACACAAATATCCTAATACAAAAATAGTCCAAAAGTGACTATTTTGGAAATAACTCACAAGGGCCCTTCTTGATTGCCCAAATGGCATCTTGATCGCCCATGGCTGTGTATTTGTTGCTCCATGGCCTCCTCCGGGCTCCAAGCTATTGTCCATATGTAGAAGACCCTCCTAATATGCTCCAATCTAACCATGATTGTATCATCCTTCCCTTCTTCAAAAGGATTTGTCCTCGAATACGAACCTTGTAAAACATGAGAAGGACAAACAACAAATATATCCTCATAGCATGAGGGTCAGCACACGGGTTATCAACCATACCAACTTACCAAGGAGGCACACATCGTTATCATGAGATGATAATGATCTCAATTGAAAATGATCAAAATCGATATCGGAAACACAAAAACAAATAACATAATTTAAAGATAGAGGGATAGATTAGAAAAAGGGATGAGAATAGAAGAAAGAATGGTTAATTGAATCCACAATTAACCAAGGAAGAAGATAACTCAATAAAATGCACGAGAAACTAAATTGAATTCCATAAGATGATAACTCGATGATCAATCACGCAAAGAAAATATCACAAGCGATTCGGGAATCCACCCTAATCACTCTATCTAAGCAAACAATTGGAATTGAACTCAATCACTACCCTAAGCTAGAGTAACTAAGTATCAAGTCTATTAAAGATAATTCAATTATCAATAATCTAAGTATCAAAATGGCTAAGGAAACTATTTATAGTTATTTCCTTTACATAAATAGCCTAATATAAAAATAGCCCAAAAGTGACTATTTTTGAAACAACCCACAAGGGCCCTTCTTGATTACCCAAATGGCATCTTGATCGCCCATGGCTGTGTATTTTTTGCTCCATGGCTTTCTCCGGGCCCCTAGCTATCATCCATATATAGAAGCCACTCCTAATGTGCTCCAAGCTAACCATGATCGTATCATCCTTCTCTTCTTCAAAAGGATTCATCCTCGAATCTGAACCTTGTAAAAACATGAGAAGGACAAACAACACATATATCCTCATAGTATGAGGGTTAGCACACGGGTTATCAACCATATCAACTTGCCAATGAGGCACACATTTGAAATACAACAAACTATCCTTTGTGTCAAATAAGAGCAATGCATTGTAGAACATACAAAGGATTTGACTATGACAAAAATCATAGAACAAAGAAACCTCGAAAGGTCCTAAGAAACAATTGCTTCCCTATTCCCTCATAAAACCATACCAAAGGTGGTGTCACTATTGGTTCAAACACACATGAGGGCTTAATGGGGTCAAAGATATGAAACACCCACATAGTTTGGTCACAAAAGAAAATGGACCAACCCAAGAAACCACTACCTCTATATAAAATAAATCCCATACAAACATGGACATCATCATATGCAAAGAGGTAGTATAGAAAGGTGTTACTTAAATGAACTTAATCCAAGGTGTGCCCATATATAGAATCTCCCTTTGATCCACAAACATTAAGGCCTTGATCAAGAATAGGGTCACACAAGAATAAAGGGTTCATTGGAGAACATACACTCCTTTCCTTTTGACCACTAACCCCTCCAATAGATGTACTGTCATCTTCCAGGAAGAGAGTTTCATCTTTGGAAAGTGTGTCATCATACCATAGTGGATTCTCAATCACTTGGTAGCCTTCAAGAAGGGGTACACTTCCATCATGCCAAAACACATCACTATGCATTTCACCTTCATTAATCATGTCAAGCTCAAATAAGGGATTATCCTTAAAAGCATATTCCACCCCAAAATCCTTATGAGAAGAACAAGGAATGGAATCACAATTCAAGGATTCATTATTAAGATGCAGTGACTTCACATGACTATCTACATGATCAACTATATCAATGCCATCACTAAATTGAGGTTCCTTAAGTTTATCACAAAACTCCTCATTTAGTGGGTCATTGTTACACACAAGTTGATCAACACAATATTTATCACTAGTTGGTAGCATTTCAAGCTCAAAAGAATCAAGCAACATGATTGCTACAATTGGAACCAACTAGCATTTGACCACCCATTTTACATGACAATACATTTTCACTCAAGTCACACGTGCTAACACTAGATGGATGCAAATTGATTTTACTAGAAGAATCAATCAAGTCATCTATAGGATCAACTAGTGTTTGGGCACTCACAAAAATGGCATCATTATAATGCTACAAGGTGTCATCAAGATCATTACAAGGTACAGAATCTTTAAGCTCACACATACACAAGCCATCACTACACTCAATTATCCACTAGCCACACAAGGATCTTTTACTTTCAACAAAGTGTAAGGTTTAGCTTTGCTACCTTGTAGCTCATAGGAAGGATTACATTCACCTTGCTTTTCAATATTGGAACACATTTTCTCCTTTGAGAAAATTTTTAGCATCTCATGATTCTTAATTGCTTGAGGTGCCTTACTAGTCTTGTTCCCAAGTATACCTGCACAAGAATCAAGAAAACTAAAAAAAGAAGAGAGGTTACAAAAGTTAGTATAAGATTGTGACAACCCTCAAACATCACTACATATAACCTCTCCTTTTTCCACCCAAGAGTTGTCACATATCACACCCTTACTCCTCTCAATCTTTTGTCTCTCAATTTTATTGGAGTTGGGATAAGTGCCAAGTATCCCTTGTGAAGGGTTAGATGATTCCTTCACTTCAAGCTTCCACTTTGGTGCAGAAGGAGTGGATGTTTTGACTTTCATGTTAGACTCCTTAGTGCCATCATCACAAGGAGTAGCTTGCCTTAATCCCAATGGCAACTCCTTAGGTTAATCTTCATGAGGAGTAACTTTCTTCAACATCTTTTGTATCTCCTTGGGCTTAAGATTGGCAACCGATTAGATGATCTTGTCAACTTCTCTTTGCATGAAATCACATAATTCTTTAGTTGTTAAAGATTTAAGATCCCTCACCGAAAGGGGGTCATTTGATTTCACTCTACTTTTATGGCCTATTGATCCTTCCATCCTACCTGCAAATCTCAACAAACAAGTTAGTAGCAAAATTCCTCATGCCACTCTTTATATGAACTCTAAACGCACCTTCTATGGATTCTTTCCCAAATTGATAGTGTTACTAGTTTCGCACAATCAATTCAAGGTTATCTATCTTTGTGGAGGAATGGATACTTGTGACTCTTGAAAGAAGGATGACTCAAATAAAACTAAAAGGACTTGAATTAAGAAATTAACTCCGAAATAAAATGAGAAAAGTACCCAAAGAAACGCACAAGAAAAAAACGGACTCAAAGAACTTGGTAATATTTAGAAAGGTAATATACTAATTAAAATCAAGTTATGAAACTAAAAGAAGGTAGATTTAATGAAAAAGAAACTAATTTACCATGATTTGGACTAATAAAATCATTTGGGAAGAAATTTGGTTGAAATCCATGGAGAAAAGCTCAAAAAATACTCAAATCGTGTTTGGCTTGCTGAAATTGGCTGGAGCCATCGCTGGAAGGGAGTTGGAGCCGGAAGGATCTGAATTAGAGCCGACAGAAGGCCTGGAATAGTTGGCTAACATGAAAGCTGCATTATAGCCGTGGAGCTGGGTGGCCTGATGCGAAAGCTGAAGCAGAATGGCTCGCGGAAGCGGAAGCCACTAGCTGACGCGAAAGCCGTCTTGCAAAATTGCTCATATGTATGGAGCCGTGCAGATGTGGCTTGAGGCACGTGGACAGCTGGTAGTCACTGAATGGTCCACGAAAATTGCTGAAATTCCTTTTTTTAATTTAATTTCTTAGATATTTTTGTACTCCTTTGGCCCCACAAATACCTTTACACTTTCTCCTTCTTTTCTTATGGATTAAACACCTCATTTTTGAAGATTATTCTTCAATAACATATGAATTTCATGAAGAACACTATGAATATTGATAAACTTTAAAAATTCATAACTCACTCAATTTTAACTTTGATCGTCACCAAATTTTAAACACGAGCTCCTTTCAATACCATGAACAAACTCCAATAATTTTTAGCCCTCAATTCTAAGCCAAAAATAAATCCATTTTCTCCATCTTCAAAATATGAAGAACACCATGATGAACAAGTGAACTTCAAATCTTTATAACTTTTTTGTTTTAGATCCAAATTCCACGAAATTTGATATTTAGGCTCCCTTGATATAGAGAACAAACCCCAATGCTTTTCAAGCTCCAATTTAGCCTCAAATAAAAAACCACTTCACCTTCTTCAAGTTTCTTCAAGCTCAACAATGGTGAAATTTTGAAACACTTCCAAATCAACTCAAAATCATCTCAAATTTTAAGAGAAGATTTCTCTTAAGCTAAAGAATAAATTCCAATACTTTTTTTTAACTGGAATCTCTCCTAATCTTCAAGATCCATTTTCAAGTTCTCAAGGTTTCAAGCGTTCAAGCTGCTTTAATGGTAGAATCCTCCCTACAACTCAAAATTACTTGAAATCTTGGTTTTAGACTCAAAAAACACTAGAGAATACGAATCTAGTGTCAAAAGTAACAAATCAAACACAAAACATTTTCAGATTTTTTTTGGTTGAATTTTTTTAATTTGTTTTTTCAAATTTATGAACCTAAAACTTAAGAATTGATGGAACAACTCTTAAAACCTAAGCTTTGATACAAAAATAATAACGATCTCAATCTAGATGATCAAAATCGATATCGAAAACACAAAATAAAACAACACAAATTAAAAATAGAGGGATAGATTAGAAAAAATGATGAGAATAGAAGAAAGAAAGGCTAATTGAATACACAATCAACCAAGGGAAATAGAAATCAATCAAATGCATGAGAAACCAAGTATATTCCACAAGATAATAACTCGATGATCAATCAAGCAAAGAAAATAAAACAAGCAATTCGATAATCCACCCTAATCACTCGATCTAAGCTAATAATTGGAATTGAACTCAATCACTACCCTAAGCTAGAGTAACTAAATATCAAGTCTATTAAAGATAATTCAATCATCAATAATCTATGTATGAAAATGGCTAAGGCAACTATTTATAGTTATTTCATTTACACAAATAGCCTAATATAAAAATAGCCCAAAAGTGACTATTTTTGAAACAACCCACAAGGGCCCTTCTTGATTACCCAAATGGCATCTTGATCACCCATGGCTGTGTATTTGTTACTCCATGGCTTTCTCCGGGCTCCTAGCTATCATCCATATATAGAAGCCACTCCTAATGTGCTCCAAGATAACCATGATCGTATTATAAGGTGATTGTGCACATTGACTATGCAACTCTTGGGTACCTTATGGAAAAGAAGTATGCTAAACCTAGATTGATTTAGTAGTTACCTTTGTGGCAAGAATTTGACTTTGAGGTCAAGGACCGGAAGGGTAGAGAGAATCAGGTAGTTGACCACTTGTCTAAATTGGAGGAAGAAGTGATGCTGAAGTTGAAGAATGAGTTACAGATTGATGATACCTTCTCAGATGAGCAAGTATTGGCTGTATCCCAAGATTTGATTCCATGGTTTGCATACTTTGCTAACTATTTAGTGAGTGAT
Source organism: Jaltomata sinuosa (assembly GCA_003996215.1). Classification (NCBI taxonomy): domain Eukaryota; kingdom Viridiplantae; phylum Streptophyta; class Magnoliopsida; order Solanales; family Solanaceae; genus Jaltomata; species Jaltomata sinuosa. The sequence continues at coordinate 60,916 of QJPP01007015.1, read as the reverse complement.
AGGGTGCCTCTCGATTTTTTCATCCATCAGCAAAGGAATTTTATGTTAGATGTTAAGAAGTTCTTATGGGAGGATCCTTACCTACTTTGTGTATGTGCTGATACCATGATTTGTGGATGCATACATGAGATGGAGATAATGTATATATTTGAGGCATGTAATTTATCCCATGTTGGAGGACATCATAGTGGCATCCGGACAACCCATAAGATGTTGCAATGCAGGTACTATTGGCCTACTTTCCATTAGGATGCGCATGATTATGCAAAGGCTTTTGATTTATGTTAAAGGGAAGGCGGCATATCAATGAAGTATGAGCTTCCTCTCAGTCTTATTCTTGTGGTTGAATTGTTTGATGTGTGGGGCATTGACTTCATGGGTCTATTTATGAGTTCGAATGGGATGAAGTATATATTAGTGTCTGTTGTCTATGTATCAAAGAGGGTGGAGGAAATTGCATTTTAAAATAATAAAAGTAAGACTATCACAATATTTTAAAGCGGAACATCTTTTCCAGGTTTGGTACTCTAAGGGCAATCATCAGTGATGGAGGTTCACACTTTTGTAATTGGTTGTTTCAAAACCTACTTCAGAAATATGGAGTGAAGCATAATATGGAAACACCTTATCATCCACAGACTAGTGGGTAAGCTAAGGTTTCCAATCGTGAAATAAAGACCATCCTTGCAAAGACTGTGAATGCTCATTGAACAGATTGGTCTAGGAAACTGGATGATCCTTTGTGGGCATACTGGACTACTAACAAGACCCCAATAGGTATGTCACCATATCAACTTGTGTCTGGAAAGTAATGTCATTTACTGGTGGAGTTTGAGCAAAAAGCCATGTGGATGCTCAAAAAGTTAAACTTGAATTCGTGTGATGCATCCTATCAGTAGCTTGGTTAGTTAAATGAGTTCCATCTCAAAGATTATGAGAGTTCAGCCTTGTACAGGGAGAAGATAAAGATGTACCATGATCGAAAGATTGATAAGAGAGACTTTAAACCGGGTGATTTGGTTTTGATATTCAACTCAGGACTTTGCTTGTTTCCTAGCAAGCTGATGTCTAAGTGGATAAGATCATTTAAAGTGGTGCATGTATCCCCATATGGTGTAATTGAGCTTGAAAACCACGAAGGCAAGCAGTTTAAGGAAAATGGTTCAGCGTCTAAAAGTGTATTCGGGGACTGCAGAGGAGATCAAGGTTGTGGAATTTTGGGCCCTTGGTAAAGTCTGAGTAACCAAGGAACTTGCATTGTGTTGTGATGTTAAATCAGGCACTACATAGAATGGAACCCATGGAGGTAAGTTGATTAACTCTGAGTAGTCAAGTAACCTACGTCGTGCCTCCACGTTAAATCAGGCACTGCTTGGGAGGCAACCGAAGGCTAATGCTTGTTGAATGTGCAGGGACAAGTAAAGGAAGGCACCAGCAAGGATATAATCAGAAAAAAGGTAGTTGAGGATCCACGAGCATGGTTCACGGATCGTGGTTCAATCCACGACTCATGGATCCCACTCGTGGAACGCAGGGTTAAAACACTATTTGCAGAACAGGATCTACAAGCCATGTCCATGGACCGTGGTAATAACCATGAGCCGTGGTTTCTGGTTATAAAAATAAGGCAAATATTCATCATGGTAGGACTTGGTCCACTAGCCTGTTCCACGGTCCGTGGTTTAATTCACGACTCTTGAATCATGCCACAGTCATGCCTCTATACCCTTGCAAGGTATATTGGGTCCTTTCGATGGGGTGTATACATTGGATTCCGTGTAACTCACATGGTCTACGTCGATTAGAGAACCTCCCACCAAAATAGTTTCGACTTTAAAAATGTATTGACTCTTTGCCTTCAAATTTTAGACTTACTACTTATGATTATCTTTTTAGCTTATGATATTGCATTGAGTCATTACATTACAAATTTTATTATTACCACATGATTTCAGCTTCAAGGATAGTTTAAGCATGTTTTATCACAAATTATGCATGATCTCAGTTTTAAACACACTTTTAAGTATGTTTTTATCATGATCATGCATATCTCACATACTCGGTTCATCCTATAGTACTGACGCATACTTTGCACTGTATCCTCTTGGTGATGCAGATTCAAGTTCCCTCCCTCAGGCTCGTGGCTAGAGACCGCAGGCCATTTCCAGACAGTGTTGGTGAGTCCTCATTGTTCGAGGGCTAGTTATGATTCTAGCTAGTTTTGGTTATTTACTTCTGTACCTTGAGTTAGCTAAGGTTTTGTCCTAGCAACTCCTTATGTCATGTGTAAAGGCTTTTCAGACATAGATAGTATTCGTGTTTTCTTTGAATCATGTTCCTCTTGAATTTTATCTTATGGATTGAGTTAGCTAGTTCCTATTATGCTTCCGTTATGCTTATTTCATATACCTGAGTTATGCTATGACCAAGGGTTAACTTGGGACACTTATAGTCTCAGGTCCCGTGTTACATCCAAGGGGTAGCACTGGGGCATGACAAATCATACACAAATGAATGATATGATGCAATAGTGTGAAACCAGGTGTAACCCTAGTACCGTATATACCTCTTCCGGTGTTGATAGGCCCAATAGATAGGATCAATGGAAGGATGCACCCGTATACCTCAACTACTCCGTATACCCCTCCTCTGGCTCACTCAGCACATAGCCCTTGGTCTGGATCAGTGAGGTCTATGGAGGTCCTCGACCACATACTAAATCTTATAATCTCAGAATATCTAAAATAACTGCCCAGAGTGTATCCGAGTCTAAACCAGTAACCTTGATATCGAAATGAGTGCCTAGAGTATTTCCAGGTCTAAATAAGTAATCAAGTCTCAAAATCCCCTTAATGGGATCCCAGGGTGTATCTGGGTCTAAAATGGCAGTAAAAAAATAAGTCTATCACTCGGCTCGACTGAGTCTAGTATCATCTCATATTAGTAGTAAAATATGTCTAGCATTACGGTGCAGCCAAGTCTAGTATAAATATGAAAACAGTGATAAATGATTATTTAGTCTCTCTTACCCTAAGAAAATCCATAAAAAAATCAGTCCCAAAACCTTTTATAACTATTTTTACCAAAAATAGGCCCTCGGGGACATACAAGGTTTGGAAAACCAGTTATAGTAGGCCTGCAACAAAAGTTGTAGTAAATAATGCTGAAAACCCCTTTATATGAATGATAATGGCATGCTCAAACACAATAAGTAGCCCAACGGCTCACAATCAACCTATCGGCCCTGCACATGCTCCAATCGCTATACAACACAGATATCCATCTCTATAATCATAATTCTGATGTCCAAGACTCATGGAAATTCCCAAATAACCCACCATCTATGGTCTAGAGGCATAAACAAGACCACACAGGGCCACAAGAGTAAAACTACCAACTAAAATGAATACTACAATGATACGAGTGAAATATGATGGACAAAAATTAAGCGGACAAGGTCTAGGGTGCCAAGCTAATAAACCCAACCCAAGGATGCTAATTACTACAATTATAGCCTATATACACAGAGTCTAATATGGAGAAAACTGTAACATGCCTGTCATCCGATGACAAGCTGCTGGAATGCATTGTCCAAGCATGAACTACTCCGAGAAGTCCCCAAAATAAATCACACTATCAAGCAGGTAATCTATGCGTTAAAACAAGACTAACGATACCTATAATGCTAAAAGTATAGCCGAGTCAAAATTGGGGTCACAAGCAGACCCCTAGTCCCCCTAGGCCCTACAATCCGAAGCCAGAAACAAAAAATACCACGATGTTCCCCACCTTCCCTGGAGTTCATGCCCTAAAATTGAGCAAAATTGGCCAACAATAAGGGCTAAAAACAACGCACCAAACTAAAGAAACAAGGAGGGAAATTAAAGAAGAATAACTAGAAATTAACAAGGGAACTTACCAATTTTAGAAGCCAAGAACGAACACGGACCAGAAATATATGAGCCTCAAAGCTTCTGGATGAACAAGGTAAAATATGGAGATTTTTGGAGCTAATGTAATGGAGAAAATCGCTTGGAGAAGATGAATAAATTAGAAGGAATATTAAAAGTTGCCAGCTATATAGCTGCCAACGCTCAGGAGCAGGAGCGTCCGCTGCAGTGCCATGCAGGCGTAGGCGCTCTGGCGCTGCAGTGAAAAAATAACATAGGCGTGCTGGCACCTAGGCGGGCTGGCATGCACAGGTGCGCTGGCTGCCAAGTCCTTGCAGGCACGCATGCACGGCGCCCATACGCAGGCGTGGCCCAAGCAATGCCCTTGCACCATACTAGCAAGCAACACATGTTGGAGCTAACTTTGGGAAATTTTCCAATGAATGGACCTATGAGAAGCATCCTGGGTCTCACGAACAAAAACAAGCTGAGCTACTTAACTAAAAACGACATTCTGGACTCAAAGAAATCAACAAAAATCCCAACAGAGGTAGATTTAATGAAAAGTGGGCCCCATTCCCAAAACCAACCTTTAGGCTAACTATTCCAAAATGGAACTCCATGGCCTAAAATGAGTGTGAAAGCCTTGGGACCCGAACCAAAGGTCCCTCTAGCCCAATGTCAACTTTTCAGAGTAAACAACGCTGTCAGAGTTTTCATCCAAGGCCGTCTTTTTCGAATGTTGACCGAAGTCAAACTTCTAAGTTCAACTGGCTAGAAAACACAAAAATTAACACAAAACTAAACTGGAATCTCCTGGCCCCGGAGTAGGTACATACAGAGATACCATTCCACTTGAGATCTTCATGCAACATATCATTCATTGTTTGAGGCTCCACCCTTGTTTGTTGTTTGTTGATTGTACGCTCCGGTAGTATGGGATGCTGGAGGGTTTGTTTTCACTTGTTTGTGTTCCTCGGTTGTATGGGCGGCCGGGGGACTGTAGGTAGACTCTTTCTATTTACTTATAGTATTGTTCCCTGTTACGGTTAAGTATGAAATTGGTTACTGCTAGACTGTTAGTTTCTGGATTTGAGATTGATATGATTAGTTGAGTTTGATTCATGTCCCTGAGCATGCCTATCATTACTCTTTCTCTCTTCTTCTTACACTTGAGGTTACCGGTATACCGTCCATTTCATAAAGTTATTATGTATACACTGTTATTGCTAGGACCCCTGGCCCGGATGGCAAGGTCCATGGAGGTCCCAGACCCCATACTAAAACTCAGTATCAAAACATGTCGTCCGGAAAACGGGCCCCCGGGCCATGCAATGTTTAGAAAATGGTGTCAGTAGGCCCGAAGCCCAAACCGTAGTAAAACCTGTATAAAACCTTTTTATATGCATGAAAATGGTATGATCAAACACAATAGCTGCCCAGCAGCTCACAATCAACCTATCGACCCTGCACAGGCCCACAGCTACTCAACAAGCATAACCAGCCTAGAAGGATAATTCTATGCCCGGGACTCACGGACATTCCCAAAATCCCACCTTCTATGTTCCAGAGTCAACAAGGCCTCACAGGACCACAAGGGTAAATAAAATATATCGACAAGTACTACAAACAACGGAGGAATAAAAGTTGGCGGACATGAATAAAGCGGTCGAGGTCTGTGGTACCAACCTAATAATCCAACCCAAGGATGCCCATTAATACAATTTTATCCTATATATGCGGAGTCTAGGAAAAATAAACCGTAACCTACCTGTCGTCCGACGACAAGCCATTAGGACGATAATATCCAACTCAAACCGCTCCAAGAATCTCCAAAATGAAATCAAACTCGAATTTAGACTTGAATAAGTTGACGTAGATAATTGATTTCTTTTGGAAATCAACTATAACATCAAAACATTTTCCAGTGAAATCCTCTTTAACATGAATTATACAAATATGGATCTGTCACTTTGATGCTCGAATCAAATATGCAGCAGATGAGAGTAATTTGAAACTATTTATATTGGAAAAGAAATTATGTGAAAGATCTATACTGGGAGCCGAGTATATGTATATGCTTGTGTAGTAATTAAGTAACTTGAATAAGTAAGAAATGAAGATGAACATGTTGGCCATCTATATATAGAAAAAAAATATTACAACAATGACCACTTTCTTAAACTAAAAGTCATACCACAAATATAATAAAATAATAAAAAGTGACCATCAATAAGGATGTGCTGCCACCATTTATTTACTTCTATTTGTTGTAGCCTCCCTTCACTTCCACGTGGAGTGGAGTTGGCAAAAGAACAATATTTACGTATTTGGATATTGCATAGGTTCGTGATAAAATAATTGTAATTTTTGAATATACCATAATTATTAGAAAATTATTTCGAATAGAACCTACTATATTATAATAATACATTTTAACATAACTAAATTTACCATCTCCGTTAAAAATATTACAATGTATAAAAACCTTATAAAATAAACACATATACAATTATATCGTAACAAAATATTTTTCATAAACCTTTAAATTATTTTTAAAAAGGTAATAATAATGTAACTTTTTACCAAATTCAACTTTTAAATAAAATATTTTCAAATGCACGCGATATTAATAAAATTCTTAAATTTAAGTTCGCAACTCACCATCGCACGATTTTGATACTCAAGAACTCTCTCGGAATCCTCCCGTATGTTTTCTCACTGTTTTGGAACTGAAATGGCGTTTTAAAACATGAAGTTGAGGCTTAAATAGAGTTTGACATGACTCGGTTTTCTCGACCCGGTTCGCAACCCGGTTTCTGCCAGACAGTCCGCGGTAAAACTGTCATAACTTTTTACTCCGAGATCAGTTGGACGTGAGGTTTTGTGCGAAGGAAACTAGACTCGTAGACCTTCGTTTTGGTATTTAGGGGGACTTCTAACTCTTTATATATTGAGAGAAAATCAGTGAGACATTTTACCCAAAGTTCAGAAAATTTATTAAAGAACTTATGATAACTTTTGCCGATTTGCTTGACTTCAAAACTTATAATGCGACCAAACAAATGGGCCCGAAACCGAAATACCGGTCCTGACGAGCCTTAAGTGACTTGGGTCCGCTACAACAAGATCTAACGGTTCAAGGAAAACGTATACGTGGAAATAACCAGAAGGGTCATTACATCATCCACTACTAAAAAGGACTTTCGTCCTCGAAAGTCAAGGTCAAGGGGGGGGGGTACCTGAAGGCTAAAATAGTTGCGGATACTGATCCCACATATCTCTCTCGGTCTCCTAGGTAGCCTCCTCGACTGGATGGTGCCTCCACTGAACTTTGACAACCGGGATCTCTCGAGACCTCAATCTCCTGACATCTCTGGCCAAAATAGCTGTTGGCTCCTCAACAAAGGCTAAACCCTCATCCAACTGAACTGAATCCCACTGCAACACATGAGACTCATCTGAGACATACCGACGCAACATCGAAACATGGAATACAAGATGTATAGCTGAAAACATCGGAGGCAAGGCTAGCTGATAGGCAACGCTACCAACCCTCTGAAGAATCTCAAACGGCCCAATGTACCTGGGGCTAAGCTTGCCCCGCGTACCAAATCTCATCAAGCCCTTCATGGGTGATACACGGAGAAACACCAAGTCACCGACACTAAACTCCAAGGCACAAAGCTTACGGTCAGCATAACTCTTCTGCCTGCTCTGAGCTGCCCGAAGTCTGTCCTGAATCACTTAGACTTGGTCTAAGGAATCTCGAAGCAAATCTGTGCTCTATGGCCCAGCACTAAAACCATCAAACCAACCTATCGGCGATCTGCAACTCCTACCATATAAGGCCTCAACAAGGTGCCATGCCAATGCTGGAATGGAAGTTGTTATTATAAGCAAACTCTGCCAAGGGAACAAACTGATCCCATGAACCTCCAAAGTCAAGAACACAGGCCCGAAGCATGTCCTCCAGAATCTGAATGGTCCTCTCGGACTGGCCATCTGTCTGAGGGTGGAAAGCGGTACTAAGATGAACCTTTGTACCCAAATCTCGCTGAATAGCACTCCAGAACTGAGATGTGAACTGAGTGTCGCGGTCTGAAATAATAGAAGCTGGGACCCCATGCAATCGAACAATCTCACGAAGGTAGATCTGAGCTAACCTCTCTGCACCATAAGAAGTCTGAACTGGCAAGAAATATGCTGACTTAGTCAGCCTATCAACAATCACCCATATGGAATCAAACCTGTGAGAAGTACGAGGTAAACCAATAACGAAGTCCATAGTAATCCCTTCCCGCATCCACTCAGGAATGGGAAGTCGCTGCATCAAACCACCAGGTCTCATATACTCGAACTTAACCTGCTAATAGTTCAAGCACCGAGATACAAAATCCGCTATATCCCGCTTCATACCACTCCACCAGTAAAGTTGCCTCAAGTCTATATACATCTTTGCTGTGCAAGGGTGAATGGAGTATCTAGTACAACGTGCCTCGTGAAGTATCAACTGAATCAAATCACTAATCCTGGGAACACAAAGGCGACTATCAAACCTCAGAACCCCATCTGAATCTAGAGTAGCTTGGCTGGTCTCACACTAAACAACCCGATCACGAAGGTCACACAACTGCTGATCCTCAAACTGACGGCTCTGAATCTGATAAATCAAAGTAGAACGAACCTCAACACTGGCGAGAACCTTGCTAGGATATGACAAGTCAAGACTAACCAAACGGTTAGCCAAGGACTGGATGTCCAAGGCCAACTGTCGCTCTGAAACTGAAAGAAAAGCTAGGCTACCCATACTCACTGCCTTCCGACTCAAGGCATCTGCTACCACGTTTGTCTTGCCCGGATGATACAGAATAGTGAAGTCATAGTCGTTCAGTAACTCTACCCATCTCCTTTGTCTCGAGTTCAACTCTCGCTGACTCGTGATATACTGAAGACTATGGTGATCGGTGAAGATCTCACAGTGAACTCCATATAGGTAATGCCTCCAGATCTTGAGCGCGAAAACTACCGCCGCCAACTCTAAGTCATGAGTGAGGTAGTTGCGCTCGTGAACCTTCAGCTGCCTCGACGCATATGCTATTACTCGACCCTGCTGCATCAACACACAACCAAGACCAACCCCAGAAGCATCACAATACACGGAGAAGCTCTGACCCTCAACCGGCAAAGTCAAAACTGGAGCTGAAGTCAATAAGGCCTTAAGCCTCTGGAAGCTATCCTCACACTGGTCTGACCACTAAAATGGGACATCCTTCCTAGTTAGCATAGTCAAGGGTGCTACTATGGAAGAAAATCCCTCAACGAACCGTCGGTAGTAACTTGCTAACCCAATAAAGCTGCGGACCTCAGTAGCAGTAGTAAGTCTAGGCCAATCACAAACCGCAGAAATCTTTCCCGGGTCAACCCTAATCCCATCCTTAGACACCACGTGCCCTAGGAATGCAACTGACTCAAGCCAAAACTCACACTTTGAGAACTTCGCAGAAAGCCGATGATCTCTCAAAGTCTGGAGTATAACCCTCAAGTGCTGCTCATGCTCATCTCTACTATGTGAGTATACCAAGATGTCGTCCATAAAAACTATCACAAATGAGTCCAAATACGGGACAAGAACCCTGTGCATCAAGTTCATAAAGGCTACGAGGGCATTAGTCAACTCAAAAGACATTACCAGGAACTCATAATGGCCATAACGTGTCCTGAATGCTGGCTTAGGGATGTCCTCCCCCCTAATCCTTAACTGATGGTAGCCAGACCTCAAATCAATCTTCGAAAACACGACTGAACCCTGAAGCTGGTCAAACAAATCATCAATCCTCGGCATCGGATATCTATTCTTAACTGTCACCCTATTCAGCTGCCGATAATCAATACACATGCACATCGACCCATCCTTCTTCTTCATGAAGAGAACAGGAGCACCCCAAGGTGACACACTAGGTCTAATAAACCTTTTAGCTAACAGATCCTGGAGCTGCTCCTTAAGCTCCCTCAACTCAGCAGGAGCCATACGGTAAGGAGAAATAGAAATGGGCCTAGTGCCCGACTCTAGCTCAATAGTGAAATCAATATCTCTCTCAGGTGGAAGGCCTGGCAGGTTGGTAGGAAACACATCGAGGTAGTCTCTAACCACAGGAATGGACTCAGGAGAAGTAGGGTCACCACTAACATCTCGGACATATGCTAGATAAGTTAAACACCCACGGGAAATCAACTTCCTAGCTCGAAGACAAGAGATGATCCAAGATGGTGCATGGCTAACAGAACCCTGCCACACAACCGGGGATACACCGGGCATAACTATGGTAATGGTCTTGGCATAACAATCCAAAACCACACGGTGAGGGGATAACCAGTCCATGCCCAGTATCACATCAAAATCTAGCATATCAAGAATCATCAAATCACCCCAAGTCTCTGAATCACCAACAGAAAACATACAGGATCTCACAATCCGATCCACTACTAAAGAATCTCCCACTGGGGTCAAAACAGAAACAGAAACAAATAATAGCTCACTACCCAACCCTAAACAAGGCACACAGTAGGCAGATACATATGAACAAGTGGATCCAGGATCAAATAAATCCATAGCAGATTGATAGCACACAGAAATCGTACGTGTAATCACAGCATCTGATGTCTCTGCCTCTGGTCTCCTAGGGACCGCATAAAACTGACGACGACATCCACCTCCCCGACCGCCATCCATACCACCTGCTCTGCAGCGTGGAGCACCACCTCTACTCTGAAGACCACCCCCTCTAGCTGGGGGCTGAACTACTCGTAAAGGCTCGGCCAACAGAACTGTACCCTGTTGAGGGCAATCTCTAGATAAATGACCGATCACACCACAAGTAAAACAAGCCCCTGGTAGCCTAATCGGTTGAGATAAATTAGCAGATCCCGCATGACCACCATGACCTGATGCCCCAAAAACTGTACCCCTCGAAGACTGGCCGCTATAGCCCTGATGGCTGCTCTGACCCTGCTCGAACTGGGTACTACCAAAAGTCTGAAGGGAAGCCTGAACCGGTCGGCTGGACTGACCCTGGTACTGCTGTGGCTGATAACTCCGGCTCCACTGGCCAGGACCTCTACCGCCATATCTGGAACCACTATAGACACCCTGATATCGAGGCCTCTTATCTCTGGGCCCCTAATCATATCGTTGTAAGTCCTCCACAGTGCGGGCATAGTCTACAATAGCCTGGAATGACCGACCACTAGCAATCAATATCTCAGCTGGCTGCCTGATCTCTGGCCTCAAACCCCATACAAATCTGCGAATCCTATCTGCCTCGGTAGGAATGATCATAGCTCCGAACGGTGCTAGCTGATGAAAACGGGTCTCATACTCTGAGATAGTCGTAGACCCCTGCACAAGGTGAGTAAACTGCTCCCTGCGACGCTCCCGATCACTCTGGGGTAGGAACTTGGCCATAAAGGCCTCATAAAACTCAGACCAGGTCAAAGGAGGTGACGACAGTTGTCTACAAGCAACCTGGGCCCTCCACCATAACTTCGCTGGGCCCTCCAACTGATAGGTAGTATAACCAACCCCGTGAGTCTCCAACAAACCCAAATGATGCAACATCTCCTCACAGGTAGTAATAAAGTCATGTGGATCATGTCCAGAAGTTCAAGCAAACCTCGGAGGTACTAACCTCAAAAACCTACCCAACGCCTTCTGCTCTGACTCTGTCATAGCTGGGCAAGGAGCAAGAGACAGTGCAACCGATGGAATCGGAATGACCTCCGCACGGGGAGCCATAGTAGTAGGCTGCACTCCTGAGCTCTGTGCACCCATAGTTTCCCCCTGAGCGTGTGTCTGCACCACCTCAGAAGTCCGCTCTCCAATCATACCCAAAAGCTATAATAGTAACTCCCGAATATCTGGAGACTGAGTTGCGGCTGAAGCTGGCACAGAAGTGGGCACTGGAGCTGGTACTGGAGCTGGCGCTGGAATGGGAGGCTCATCTCTGCGTGATGCCGATGATCTCGTCTGAACCATCTGCAGAAGAATGAAGTAGAACAAATGAGATTTCCAGAAACTTCAAGGGTTATACGCACAACACAGAAGCAATGAAAGAGTCAAATTTCCTAAAATGTCACTGTAGCCTCCCAAAGATTGAGTACGAACGTCTCTGCCCCGATCCGCAGGACTCTACTAGACATTGGCTCCTATACCGATGACACCGGTGAACCTAAAGCTCTGATACCAAGTTGTCACGACCCAATTTCTCGGTCATAATGGCACCTACAACCCTCGGTAGGTGAACAAATCCCCGTAGCCCTGAACAGTTGGTAATGGGCTACTATCTAACAAATAAGAGAACAAGACGAAGAGAACAGATAAAAGGACTATAAATATATACATATGCGGAAACTAAACCAAACCCCAAGACCTGGTATCATAGTATAGAGCCAAAACTACATACATGGAGTGCAAACGATCCAGACAATATATACAGATGTATCTGAATGGTAATAGAGTACATGAAACAAAAGATAAACTAAAGTTAAGCTCCGATCGCCAAGAGCTCACCCTCAGTCTGAAGTAGTCCCCAACAGATCTCCAAGCACGAATCACAGCGATCTAACGGCGATGACCCATGCTAGGATCTGCACCCAAAGATGCAGGGGGTAGAGGTGAGCACCAAATGCGAAGCATAAGGTACCCAGTAGGTATCATAGGCCGACTGGGCACATATAAGATAAAAGCGTAGTAACAGACATAATAGAAGCAAGAAGTCACAGAAATCAATGAAAGGTACACAGGAACTAGCCTAGAGGGAAATCAACAGAACCACATGTGAGGCTAGTAAGCAGAATATACACACCATAGGCACAGGTGAAAGTAAGAAACAACGCACCTGGGGTCCTTGCAATAACAATGTATACATAATAACTTTACGAAAGGGACGGTATACCGGTAACCTCAAGTGTAAGAAGAAGAGAGAAAGAGTAATGATAGGCATGCTCAGGGACATGAATCAAACTCAACTAATCATATCAATCTCAAATCCAGAAACTAACAGTCTAGTAGTAACCAATTTCATACTTAACCGTAACAGGGAACAATACTATAAGTAAATAGCAAGAGTCTACCTCCAGTCCCCCGGCCGCCCATACAACCGAGGAACACAAACAAGTGAAAACAAACCCTCCGGCATCCTATACTACCGGAGCGTACAATCAACAAACAACAAACAAGGGTGGAGCCTCAAACAATGAATGATATGATTCATGAAGATCTCAAGTGGAATGGTATCTCTGTATGTACCTCCTCCGGTGCCGATCCGGCCCAGCAGGTAGGTTCCATAGAAGGGCACTGCCCGTATACCTCTACTCCGCTGTATACCCCTCCTCCGGCACACGCAGCCCGAAGACCCTAGCCCGGATGGCAAGCTCCATGGAGGTCCCAGACACCATACTAAAACTCAGTATCAAAACATGTCGTCCGGAAACAAGTCTGGTATCAAGATAGAGACCCAGTCTCAAATATGCATGCCCAGACCCTGTCCAGGACTAAAGTAGTAGGAAAATATCTCAAAAACCCCTCCAAGGGTGCCCGGGCATAACCGGGTCTAAACAGTAGAAAGTTATCTCAGGTGCTCGGTCCGACCGAGGCTAAAAATTATCTCAAGTAACAAGAAAACTCAACTAGCACTCCGGCCCTGCCGAGTCTAGCGTCAATCATAAAACTGATGATTTAAAACATAATTTACTTTCTTTTACCCAAGAATACTCACAAGTCAAATCAAACCATTTCAAAATTATTTCCATCAAAAACGGCCCCCCCGGGCCATGCAAGGTTTAGAAAATGGTGTCAGTAGGCCCGAAGCCCAAACCGTAGTAAAACCTGTATAAAACCTCTTTATATGCATGAAAATGGTATGATCAAACACAATAGCTGCCCAGCAGCTTACAATCAACCTATCGACCCTGCACAGGCCCACAGCTACTCAGCAAGCATAACCAGCCTAGAAGGATAATTCTATGCCCGGGACTGGCGGGCATTCCCAAAATCCCACCTTCTATGTTCCAGAGTCAAAAAGGCCTCACAGGACCACACGGGTAAATAAAATATATCGGCAAGTACTACAAACAACGGAGGAACAAAAGTAGGCGGACATGAATAAAGCGGTCGAGGTCTGTGGTACCAACCTAATAATCCAACCCAAGGATGCCCATTAATACAATTTTATCCTATATATGCGGAGTCTAGGGAAAATAAACCGTAACCTACCTGTCGTCCGACGACAAGCCGTTAGGACGATAATATCCAAGCTCAAACCGCTCCGAGAAGCTCCAAAATGAAATCAAACTCAAATTTAGGCTTGAATTAGTTGACGTAGATAATTGATTTCTTTTGGAAATCAACTATAACATCAAAACATTTTCCAGTGAAATCCTCTTTAACGTGAATTATACAAATATGGATCTGTCACTTTGATGCTCGAATCAAATATGCAGCAGATGAGAGTAATTTGAAACTATTTATATTGGAAAAGAAATTATGTGAAAGAGCTATATTGGGAGCCGAGTATATGTATATGCTTGTGTAGTAATTAAGTAACTTGAATAAGTAAGAAATGAAGATGAACATATTGGCCATCTATATATAGAAAAAAAATATTACAAAAATGACCACTTTCTTAAACTAAAATTCATACCACAAATATAATAAAATAATAAAAAGTGACCATCAATAAGGATGTGCTGCCACAATTTATTTACTTCTATTTGTTGTAGCCTCCCTTCACTTCCACGTGGAGTGGAGTTGGCAAAAGCACAATATTTACGTATTTGGATATTGCATAGGTTCGTGATAAAATAATTGTAATTTTTGAATATACCATAATTATTAGAAAATTATTTCGAATAGAACCTACTATAATATAATAATACATTTTAACATAACTAAATTTACCATCTCCGTTAAAAATATTACAATGTATAAAAACCTTATAAAATAAATACATATACAATTATATCGTAACAAAATATTTTTCATAAACCTTTAAAATATTTTTTAAAAGGTAATAATAATGTAACTTTTTATCAAATTCAACTTTTAAATAAAATATTTTCAAATGCACGCGATATTAATAAAATTCTTAAATTTAAGTTTGCAACTCACCATCGCACGATTTTGATACTCAAGAACTCTCTTGGAATCCTCCCTTATGTTTTCTCACTGTTTTGGAACTGAAATGGCATTTTAAAACGTGAAGTTGAGGCTTAAATCGAGTTTGACATGACCCGGTTTTCTCGACCCGGTTCGCAACCCGGTTTCTGCCAGACAGTCCGCGGTAAAACAGTCATAACTTTTTACTCCGAGATCAGTTGGACGTGAGATTTTGTGCGAAGGAAACTAGACTCTTAGACCTTCGGTTTGGTATTTCGGGGGACTTCTAACTCTTTATATATTGAGAGAAAAGCCCTGAGACATTTTACCCAAAGTTCAGAAAATTTATTAAAGAACTTACCATAACTTTTGCCGATTTGCTTGACTTCAAAACTTATAATGCGACCAAACAAATGGGCCCGACACCGAAATACCGGTCCTGACGAGCCTTAAGTGACTTGGGTCCGCTACAACAAGCTCTAACGGTTCAAGGAAAACGTATACGTGGAAATAACCGGAAGGGTCATTACAACTATCTATTTATTCTGAACATCATTTGAAAAAGTGAAAATGAGGGGATATCTTAACTTTATGTCCTCTTCTTCTTCCCACGTCATCTCCTCAATTTCATGCTCTAAAATACTTTTACTGAAGCTATATCCTTATTTCATAATCTCCTAATCTGGCAGTCTCTAATGGCTACAGGGATTTTTTCATAAGATAGTTCCTTTGAAATTTGAACATCTATTACCAGTTGATAAGTTAATAATCTACAAACTTATTCAACCTTTATTCATGAATTATTGTCATTTTTTTATGAGAATTAAAAGTACTTATTGCCTTTATTATCATAAATGTAGGTACTCATAGTCGAATGAAGAAAGAAAATAATTTGAACCCAAAAGAGCTTAAAATAGAGTGAAAGTACAAAGATGATCAAAAGGGGAAGAATATGCTAAGAGAGGTGAAGTAACATGTGAGTCGCAAGAGGATACTTTAATTTTGTAGGTGTCAATGCACATGAAGGATTAGACACTGCCTGAGCAATCAACTATATGTGAGCTGCAAAATGCCAGGGGCGAACGCCCCTCCCTTCGCACCTGACTTTGCACCTTGTCAGGTCATCACTGCCTGAGAAGTTGGGCTCCTGTGAGCCGCAAATCCCAAGGGGTAGCTGCAGGTGCCTTCGCTCTTCATTTTGCACCTTCCCCGAAGGGCAATTTTGTCCAATTGTGTATGATGCATTGGGGAAGGTTCTAAAACTCTTTTTGGGATTTGTACCATTATTATTGAGCAATTTTTACTTTCCCAAGGGAGATAGTATAGCGAGTACAATTTTCCTCTTCTTCTTCTGTAATAAAAACACCATTGTAAACAATTTGGATCTTGGATATTGAATTTAGCTTACACAATGCATTGAATTTTAGGAAACCCAATGGGTGTTTGAAATTAGGAATGGGTGTAGATTATTTATGCTTATTATTGATTATTGAGTATGGGTCTATTGAATTCTTCATTTTTTAATTCTAAAATTGATGGTTGCAAACATTGATTTAATTTACTAATGGTGTTCTTTCTTGAAAGAGGAGTTCTTCAATTGGGTAAGAATTCAATAGTGGGGATTTGGGACTCCTACCACAAATTGACGCTAGAAATAGCTTGATTATAGGGAATTCCTATCTAAGAGTCAAATCTAGAGATAATTTAATTCACCTAAGCATTTATTGGTTGGTTTGATGTTACAACTATGGGGCTTGAAATAAGACCATAGTAAATATATTTGGTAGGTTGAAAAACTAATAAGTATGGCTTAAACGAAGCTACGCATGCTATTAATTGAAAGTTTGTTTGAATAATCAACCCCTATCCCAACGTATGACCCCATAAAAAGCACACCCCTAGGCTTCCTCTCTTGATTGAACTCTTGTGTTTACTCGTTAAGTTTTTATAATTCAAATTTTTATTTCCCAAACATTTTCCCTCAAATTTACTTTTCTTGTTTGGATAATTGCTTACTCTAATGAATTAATACTCGACACTTAGTGGAAAGTCATTGTTCTATTCTCTATGGATTCAACCCCAACATCCATTGGATTACTTATTGTTTTGCTTGGCAATCATTACCACCTTCTTTAGGAGAGTGATTTTAAATGTCATAAAAATTTCATTGTTATCAAGGAATTATTTTTTATTTGCCATTTGATTATCGTTTATTTCACTCTTGTTGAGAATTTGTTCTCTTTTACTTTTGCATTGTTTTTATGGATTGAGTAGGAAGAATGAGCCACGCAAACATCGATGCTAGTGTTAGTAATTTCACATGAGTGAAGTAGCATAAAATGCTATTTATTTTCCTGATGCGGTGGAGGATGTAACATTCCAAATTACTAGCCTAATGCTCCAGTTATTACACATAAAAGGTTTATTCGGAGGACTCCACCATGAGGATGCTCACCAGCACATAGGGAATTTTGCGGAAGTATGCCAACCGTTCGCTTTGGCCAACATCTCTTAAGAATTTATTTGGTTGTGCTTATTCCCCTTCTCTCTCTAAGGAGAAACTATTATTTGGTTTGAAGAATTACCAATGGTCTCAATATCTACTTGGGATGTAGTGCTCACCCTATTCCTTAATAGACTCTTTCCCCTTAACCAAATGCTTTAGCTGAGGGATGAAATCATTAAGCTTAAGCAGATGCAGGGTGAACCTCTTCATTAGGGTTGGTCAATATTTATGGCCTTCCAAATGATCTCCTCTTCCAACAATTCTACCACTCTTTAGACTCCACAAATGAAACCATTATCCATACTTTGGCTGGAGGTGCCCTAATGAACCAAACATTCAAGTTTGCTAAGGTATTACTTGAGAGGGTAAATAGAGTAAATCATGATATGAATGCTTAGGGAGCCGAGGGGGAAATAGGTTCTACCTTTGTTAAAATTCTTAATGAATGGAAGAAAAATGATGTACAAAAGGATAGAGAGCTAACTACCATTAAAACTCTCCTCCTATTTATGACTAAACACGTGGTCAATTAGAAAGTTGAGAGTGTACATGCCATTAGCATTGGTGGAGCTGTAGAATTAGTGGATGATGGGAGCTACTCTCTTGAGGATGGAGAATCGTCATTTATTGATAATCATGAGATGGATTCCCATGCATGTCTTCAAAGATTAAATCAAAGTTCATGGAGATAAGATCATGGTAATTAAGGTTGGAACCATGTGAATGATACCTCACGAGTGGAAATCATGCTTGAAAGAGTATTAGAGAGGGTAAATTCCACTAATGAGGGAGTCCGGGAGCTAGATATAAACATAGAGTCTTTGCTCAAACTGTACATTCACATTCTATCGCTATCAACCTTCTTTAAGAAAGAATGCATTTGCTCACCTTTCAATTTAAGGTGAGGAGGTTTTTGTTGAAGGGGAATAGTCAAGCTCTATAGATGGTACGAGTCATGCGATAAACAAGGCTAGAAGCAAAAGGGATATCGGCAATAATATTACAGAGAATCATGATCGTCAGAATAATATTTCCAAAGTTTGTAAGACTTTCCCTAAATGTACACCTCCTTTCCCTCAAAAACTAATGCAAGAGAAAGAAAGGGAGAAACCTAGATGGTCTGATTCTATGTTAAAGAAAATTTATGTCAATACTTCATCAAAGTATGCCCTCACTCAAATGACTGATTATGCTAAATTTATGAAAGAAATGTGTACCAAGAACAACTTCATGGAGTATAGGGTAATCCGTATGTCCTCCCAAAGTAGTGACATAATAACAAACAAGTTTGCGAATGGCTCGAATAATTTGGGTGTTTTTACAATTTGTGGTGCAAATGATTTGCATAAGTCGACAAAGATTGTGTGTGATGAAAGCACAAGTATAAGTTTTATGTGTCTTGACACTTTCAAACAAGTGGAACTTGGTCCGCCTACTATCACAAAGATGAAATTGTTTATGATAGACCGCTCAACAAAATACCCCATTGGAATTTTTTATGACATGTTAGTAAAAGTGGACCAGCTTGTGTTTTCATGGATTTTGTGATACTTGATTATATGGGTGATGTTGAAATACCAATTACATTAGGTCCATGATTAATGATGTGGCACACGTTGATTGATGTAAAATCAGCGGAACTTAAATTTTCAATTAATAAGGAAGAGACAACTTTTGATGTATTTAGATCCATAAAGCAGCCCAATGATCTCCAAATGGTATTCAAAATCGATAAGATTGAGGAGAGAATTAATCTACAATTGGAAGAAAGATTTTTGTATGAAGCATCAGAGGTTGTTTTGTTAAACCATGATATTGAGGAGATTGAAGAGTACGATAAAATATGTAGTGCTTTGGTGGGAATGGGATCTTATTCTTACCCTCTGAAAAAAAAACTTGATCTTTATCTAAAGAACTAACAAACTCCTCCATCGAAGCACTCTATTGTTGAACCTCCAGTGTTGGAGATCAATCCCTTCCTTTCGCACTTGAAGTGTGCATATTTAGGTGCCAATGAGACCTTACCGGTAATCATATCTAATAAATTAGAAGAAGGGCAAGTAAAGGAGTTACTTGATGTATTAAAGAAGCATATTCAAGCACTTGGGTGGACCATTACCAATATAATTGGCATACCTCCAGGAATATGTACACATAAAATTAACCTCCAAGAGGATTGCACACCATCAATTGAGCACCAAAAAAAATTAAACCCACCTATGCAAGAGGTGGTCAAAAAGGAAAATATTAAATGGTTAGATGCGGGGGTCTTTTTTCTAATATCTAACAACACGTGGTATAGTCTGGTCTAATGCGTACCCAATTGTAACACCTCAGAAATGATTCAACTTTTAGACTTAGAAACTTGCAGAATTTTTGAACTTCCAGGGATCATGGTTCATGTCCACGAGCTGTGGAAAGTTCCATGAGTCGTGGAAGGGACTCATGATTCCAGTCCTGAAGATCTCCCTCAGGTCTAAGAACCATGAGTCAGTTTCACGGTTCGTAGAAGTCTCCACGGGTCGTCGAACTAACCTGTGGAAGTCAGACAGAGAGTGGGCCTTTCCTCAAAAACCACGACTGGGTTTCATGACTCATAGAAGTTTCTATGGGTCATCCTGTTAATCCGTGATAAATGATCCACAACCTAAAATTTTGGCCCAGGAACCACGACTCTAGTCCACGAGCCGTGATTAGTTCTACGGTCCGTGAAAGGGACCCGTGGAACCTGAAGCTGAGTTTTAAATCAACTTTTTCTTAATTAAGGCCCAGGGGTATTTCAGCTATTACCCACCCTTTTAATTCCTAAGGGAGGTAGTTTTGTCCATTTTTATCATGATTTCTAAACCTATTAGCCTAAGTCCCTTCTCATTACCTCATTCATCTCCCAAAAAGAAAAAGAACTCTCTCAAGCTCAAGGTCTGAAGCTCCAATTTTAAGTCTCCTAGTCTCTTCAATTTCAAGTGGGTTAGCTTCAATCAAGGTATGTGGGTATTGAAAAATGGGTTCCTTTCACCCTTGTGCCCAAAACCCCAAATCTTTATTTTGATTTCATGAATTTTCAAATTAGAGTTTTTACCCAATTCTTATGGGTTTTGCTATGAATTGCCTTCTCATGATTATATTATGAAATTACTACTAAATTGCATGATTTTTCATGGGTTCTTACATATGAATTCCTATTTTCAAATTGAAGGCTAATTATGGAAAATTCTACATGCATAATTTGATTTAAGTAAATTGGGTATTTGATAACATGTTTTCATGAATTTCAAGCAAGGGGATGCCTAGTTCTTATGTTGTATGAAAGTATATGTATTATGAAATTGAACTAGTGCCATGCAAGTTTTAAAGTTATGAACTATTATGCAATGCAAGACACCCGATGTGCCATCAATGCTCATGAATCATTTTCCAAACCAAGATTTGTGAGTAGTATGAATATCTGGGTTATGAACATGTTTATGAACAAGCTTGACATCTAGATATGTCACATGTATGTGAGCCTCATGTTATATGTTTTAAGAGTAGTATTTAACACCGAGCGATGAGGGTTTTAGATAACCCAAGTCTAAAACTACATTGCCACCATAGGTTGCCCTCCGTGGCTTATGAAAGGACCCTTATGACATGGTTCTAACCTTGGCCGGTTAGGACAACCTTTTTCAGTATGGGTGTATGACACTGGACTCCATGTATCTCAACATGGTTTATGTCGGTTAAGAGAAACTCCAACATGATTATTTTCAAGCTATGAAGTTATATGATATTACACTTTGAATCTTACCTTTACTTCATGTTTAATGTATTATATCTTAATACTTTCTTATACTATTTATCTTATGGACAAGTTCATTTTAAGCATGTTTTAAGTATGTTTTATCATGATCATTCATATCTCACATACTCGGTACATCCTATAGTACTGACACATATTTTGCGATGTATCCTCTTGATGATACTAATTCAGGTTCCCTCCCTCAGGCAGGTGGCTAGTGACCGCAGGCCGTATCAAGTCAGTGTTGGTGAGTCCTTATTGTTGAGGTCTAGTTATGACTCTAGTTTGTTTCGATTATTTACTTTCATACTTTGAGTTAGCTAGGGTCTTGTTCTAGCAACTTCAGTGTAGAAGCTTTTAAGAAATAGACGGTATTCGGGTCTTCTTCGAATCATGTTCTTTTGACTTTATCTTATGGATTGAGTTATCTAATTCGTATTATGCTTTTGTTATGCTTACTTTATATACCTGAGTTATGTTATGACCAAGGGTTAGTTTGGGGCATTTGTGGTCCCAGGTCCCATGTTATGTCTAGGGGGTAGCCTCGAGGTGTGACAAACTTTGTATCAGAGCCTCAGGTTCAAGAGTCCTAGGATGTCTGAAAGCCGCATCGAGTAGGGTCTCTTTCATGTGTGTGAAGAGCATCACACGTATGAGAGGGAAGATATGAGGTGTCTTAGAAAACTTCACTTCTTTCATGGTCATATCGTGCGATAGAGTTTAACACTAATGTTCCTCTAATCCTTACCTTGTATGTTTTAGATTATGCCTCGACGTGCTATGCCTCACCGAGCCACTTAGAATGCCGCTCCTTCATTTCCGGCCCATGAGGTCATGAATGAGGAGTTTAGGAACGCCATCCATTTGCTAGACCAGACATTGGCCGCTCAGGCCAACCAACCGGCTCCTATCCCCATTCACCATCAAGGTGGGGTAGCGGCCCGAGTTCATGATTTTGTCCGTATGAACCTACCGGAGTTCTTGGGTTCGAAAGTGAATGAGGATCCGCTAAATTTTATTGATGAGCTAAAGTAAATATTTGATGTCATGTAAGTGGTTGGTGTCAATTGTGTTGAGTTGGCATCTTATCAACTCAAGGATGTAGCTCATATCTGGTTCACGCAGTGGAAGGAATCTTGGTCTAGGGACCTGGTCCTTACAACTTGGGAGTGTTTCGAGAGGGATTTCCTTGACCGGTTCTTTCCCCAAAAGTTGAGGCAAGCGAAGGCCAAGGAGTTTGTGAACTTGAAACAGGGATCTATGACTATTCAGGAGTACAGTTTGAAGTTCACTCACTTGTCTAGGTATGACTTCTCTATGGTAGCGGACCCGCATGATCAGATGAGAAAGTTTATCTATAAGGTTTCAAATTTGGTTAAGGAGTGTAGGTCTTGTATGTTGTTGAGTGATATGAACATTTCCAGACTCATGACCTATGCTCACCAGATCGAGGGAGACATGCTTAGAGAGATGGGTAGGGAGAACAAGAGGTCTAGATCCGAGGGTTCAGGTTTTTGACATTAGAAGTCCAATAGCGGACATCACTCCTCGTTCTAGAAGAAGTCATCATGACTCGTTCATTCTTTTGATAGTGCTCCTACCCATGCCTAGATGTCTCATCATGATCAGACTGGTAGAGGATATGGTTCCTATTCACAGTCTCAGGGAGTGGTGCTAAGGGATCTTCCCACCCTATTTGTAGCAAGTGTGGAAAGAATCACCCGAGAGAGTGTCGTTTGGGCACAGGTGCATGCTTTAGGTGTGGAAAGGTTGGACACATGATTAGAGATTGCCCTTCAGCTAAGAAGGGGCAGGGAGGTGGTAGGGCGCAGTCTGCTCCAGTAGCCCCAGGAGGTCGACCAGCCCAGCAAGGCACAGCTTCTAGTTCTGGTGGTCAGCGCCAGAACCGCCTTTATGCTATGTCCTCACGTCAAGACTAAGAGGGTTCCCTAGATGTTGTTACTGGTATGTGGAAAGTCTTCTCTTTCGATGTGTATGCTTTGTTGGACCCCGGTGCCTCTTTATCCTTTGTGACTAGAGATGGAATTTGAGTTTACACTCAAAAGATTTGAGGCAGTAAAGAACCAGCCTAAACCTACTTCTCCATCTGATATTAGGAGTTTTTTGGGTTTGGCTGGTTACTGCAGGAGGTTTGTGGAAGGGTTTTCTTCCATTGCTGCCCTTTTGACTCGATTGACTCAGAAAAAGGTAAAATTTCAGTGGTGTGATCTATGTGAGAAGAACTTTCAGGAATTGAAGACTAGGTTGACCACAACTCCAGTGTTGACTCTACCCAAGGGCCTAGATGACTTTGTTATGTATTCTGATGCTTCTAGAAATGGTTTGGGTTGTCTTTTGATGCAGCGTGGTAAAGTGATTGCTTATGCTTTGAGATAGCTTAAGATTCATGAGAAGAACTACCCTACTCATGATCTTGAGTTACCAGCCGTGGTCTTCGCTTTGAAGATTTAGAGATATCACTTGTATTGTGTGCATGTGGATGTATTCACCGATTATAAGAGTCTTCAGTATGTGTTCACTCAGAAGGAATTGAATTTACGACAAAGAAGATGGCTTGAGCTTCTTAAGGACTATGACATGAGTGTGCTTTACGACCCTGGTAAAGCCAATGTTGTGATAGATACACTTAGTAGAATGTCCATAGGTAGTGTATCTTCAGTCAAAGATGGAAGGAAGGAATTGGTTAAGGAAGTTCATAGGCTTGCTCGGTTAGGAGTTTGCCTTATGGACTCGACAGAAGGTAGTGTTATTGTTCAGAATGGTTCCAAGTCATCTTTGGTAGCTGAAGTAAAGGCAAAGCAAGACAGTGATCCTATTTTTGTTCAGCTAAAGGGTGCAGTCCTTCAACAAAGAGTTGAGGTTTTCTCCCAAGGAAGAGATGGTGTTCTTCATTATCAGGGTCGATTGTGTGTGCCAGATGTAGATGGGTTGAGACAGCAGATTCTGACTGAGGCTCATAGTTCCAGATATTCTATTCACCCTGGTGCAACCAAGATGTACCGTGATCTACAAGAAGTCTATTGGTGGAATGGTATGAAGAGGGACATAGCCGGTTTTATGGTTAAGTGTCCCAATTATCAGCAAGTGAAGATAGAGCTTTAGCGACTAAGTGGCATGACTCAGGATATTGACCTTCCTACTTTGAAGTGGGAAGCAATCAATATGGACTTCATTACAGGTTTTCCTCATACTCGAAGGCAACATGATTTAATTTGGGATTATCGACCGGATGACTAAGTCATCCCATTTCTTGGTTGTTAATACTATGGATTCAGCAGATGACTATGCTAGAATCTACATCCGTGAGATTGTCCGATTGCATGGTGTCCCATTGTCCATCATTTCATATATGGGTACTCAGTTCACTTCTCCATTTTAGAGATCATTTCAGAGAGATCTTGGTACTCAGATGAAGCTTAGCATAACTTTTCAGCCACAGATGGATGGCCAAGCAGAGCGTACTATTCAGTCCTTGGAGGATATGTTGAGGGCTTGCGTGATTGACTTCAAGGGTAATTAGGATGATCACTTACCTCTTATCGTGTTTCCCTACAACAATAGTTTTCACTCTAGCATCCAGATGGCTCCTTATGAGGCCCTTTATGGCCGGAGGTGTAGATCTCATATTGGTTGGTTTGAGGTAGGTGAGGCAGCCTTGATTGGCCCAAATTCAGTTCATGAGACTATGGAGAAGGTTTAACTTATTAGGGAGAGGTTGAAGACCGCTTAGAGTCGATAGAAATCATATGCAGATGTGAGGAGAAAAGAATTAGAATTTGAGGTTAATGATTGGGTTTTTCTAAAAGTGTCACCCATGAAGGGTGTGATAAGATTTGGCAAGAAAGGAAAGCTTAGTCCCCATTTTGTAGGTCCTTATAGTATTATGAGAAGAGTTGGTAGAATTGCTTATGAGTTGGATTTGCCAACATAATTAGAAGTGGTTCATCCGATTTTCCATGTTTCCTTGTTGAAGAAGTATGTTAGTGATTCGACCTTGTTGTTCCTTTGGAGGCTGTAGGTGTGAAGGATAGTCTCACCTATGAGGAGGTTCCCGTAGAGATCCTAGATCGTCATATTCGGAGGCTGTGAAACAACGAAGTCTCTTCCGTAAAAGTCCTTTGGAGGAATCAGCGAGTTGAGGAAGCTACTTGGGAAGCAGAATCAGCCATAAAAGCCAAGTACCCCCATCTCTTCCATTCTGATTTTGTTTCATCTTGATGTAATAGTTTCCTCCTTAGTATGTTCTTCCGATCCTACCCCATCAGTTCCTCTTATGATCCTAGCATGTATTCTTGTTTTCGAAGTTGATTCAATCATGTTTTAAGTTGAGAAGTTTGGTTTCATGTTTATTCTTCAGTTTTCTATTTTGTTGTTGTTTGGTTGGGTTGTTTTCTCTCAATTTTTCCTTGCGTAGTCTTCATTCGAGGATGAATGATCCCAAAGGGGAGATATTGTAACACCTCGGAAATCAATTTAGCTTTTAGACTTAGAAACTTGCAGAATTTTGGAACTTCTAGGGATCACGGTTCAAGTCCACGAGCATGGGAAGTTCCAGGAGTCGTGGAAGGGCCTCGTGATTCCAGTGCTGCAGACCACCCTTAAGTATGAGAACCACGAGTCAGTTTCACAGTTCGTGGATGTCTTCACGGGTCGTGGAACTAACCCGTGGAATTCAGACAGAGAGTGGGCCTTTTCTCAGAAACCACGTCTGGGTTTCACGACTAATAGAAGTTTCTACGAGTCATCTTGTTAATCCGTGAAAAATGATCCACAACCTAAACTCTTGGCCCAGGAACCACGACTCCAGTCCATGATCCATGATTAGTTCTATGTTCCGTGGAGGGGACCCGTGGAACCTGAAGCCAAGTTTTAAATCAGCTTTTTCTTAATTAAGTCCCAGGGGTATTTCAACCATTACCCACCCTTTTAACTCCTAAGGGAGGTCGTTTTGGCTATTTTTAGCATGATTTCTAAACCTATTAGCCTAAGTCCCTTCTCATTACCTCATTCATCTCCCAAAAATGAAAAGAACTCTCTCAAGCTCAAGGTCTCAAGCTCAAAGTTCAAGTCTCCTAGTCATTTAAATTTCAAGTGGGTTAGCTTCAACCAAGGTATGTGGGTATTCAACAATGGGTTCCTTTCACCCTTGTGCCCAAAACCCCAAATCTTTATTTTGATTTTATGAACTTTCAAATAAAGGTTTTTACCCAATTCTTATGGGTTTTGCTATGAATTGTCTTCTCATGATTATATTATGAAATTACTACTAAATTGCATTATTTTGCATGGGTTATTACATATGAATTCCTACTTTCAAATTGAAGGCTAATTATGGAAAATTCTACATCATAATTTGATTTAAGTAAATTGGGTATTTGATATCATGTTTTTATGAATTTCAAGCAAGTGCATGCCTAGTTCCTATGTTGTATAAAAGTATATGTATTATGAAATTGAACTAGTGTCATGCAAGTTTTCAAGTTATGAACTATTATGCAATGCAAGACACCCAAAGTGCCATCAATGCTCATGAATTATTTTCCAAACCAAGATTCATGAGTAGTATGAAGATCTGGGTTATGAACATGTTTATAAACAACCTTGACATTTAGATGTGTCACATGTATGCTCGCCTCATGTTATATGTTTTGGGAGTAGTATTTAGCACCGAGCGATGAGGGTTCTAGATAACCCAAGTCCAAAACTATGCTGCCACCGTAGGTTGCCTTCCGTGGCTTATGAAACGATCCTTATGACATGGTTCTAACCTTGGCCGGTTAGGACAACCTTTTTCAGTGTGGGTGCATGACACTGGACTCTATGTAGCTCAACATGGTTTATGTCGGTTAAGAGAAACTCCCACATGATTATTTTCAAGCTATGAAGTTATATGATATTACACTTTGAATCTTACCTTTACTTCATGTTTCATGTCTTATATCTTAATAATTTCTTATACTATTTCTCTTATGAACAAGTTCATTTTAAGCATATTTTATGCTTTATCATGATCATGCATATCTCACATACTTGGTATATCCTATAGTACTGATGCATATTTTGTGCTGCATCCTCTTGATGATGCAGATTCAGGTTTCCTCCCTCAGGCACGTGGCTAGTGACTGCAGGTCATATCTAGTCAGTGTTGGTGAATCCTTATTGTTCAAGGGCTAGTTATAACTCTAGTTTGTTTTAATTATTTACTTTGGTACTTTGAGTTAGCTAGGGTCTTGTCCTGGCAACTCCTTATGTCATGTGTAGAGGTTTTTCAGACATAGATGGTATTCAGGTCTTCTTCGAATCATGTTCTTTTGATTTTATCTTATGGATTGAGTTATCTAATTTGTATCATGTTTTCGCTATGCTTAATTGATATACCTGAATTATGCTATGACCAAAGGTTAGCTTAGGGCACCTGTGGTCTGTTATGCCCTGAGGCTACCTCCTGGACGTAACAAGGGACTCAGGACCACGAGTGCCCCGAGCTAACCTTTGGTCATAGCATAACTTAGGTATATTAATTTAACATAGAGGAAGCGTAATAAGAGAATCTCGAAACATAAGCATATATATAGTCAAGTTGAATAGGAAATACAATCCAAAGAGGAGACTCAGACACTGTCTATGTC
Organism: Jaltomata sinuosa; assembly: GCA_003996215.1. Classification (NCBI taxonomy): domain Eukaryota; kingdom Viridiplantae; phylum Streptophyta; class Magnoliopsida; order Solanales; family Solanaceae; genus Jaltomata; species Jaltomata sinuosa. The sequence continues at coordinate 32,937 of QJPP01007015.1, read as the reverse complement.
TGAAAAGCCTCTAAACCAACATATAGAGTCTATTGGACAAGACCCCAACTGACTCAATAATTTGAAGGAAAGATAGACAACACAACTAGAATGGAAACCGACCCTCGAACCATGAGGACTCACCAATACTGCCTAGATATTCAGCTTCGTCTAGCCACAAGCCTGATGGGAAACACCTGAATTTGCATCATCAAGAAGATGCAACACAAAACGTGTGCTAGTACTATAGGATGTACCGAGAATGTGAGATTTGCATGATCATGATAAAAACATACTTAAAACATGCTTAAGGTGAACTTATTCATATAGAAATAGCAAAAGAGAATTATCAAGATATAATACATAAAACATCGAGCAAAGTTAAAATTCAATGTATCATACCATATAACTTCATAGGTTGAAAATAATCATGTGAGAGTTTCTCTAACCGACATAAACCATGTTAAGCTACATAGAGTCCAGTGTCATGCACCCACACTGTAAATCCTACATGCATGAAGGATCCTTTCATGGTCCATAGAGGGTAACCTACGGTGGCAACGTAGTTCTGGATAAAGGTTATCTAGAACCCTCATCGCTCAGTGCTAAATACTACTCCCAAAATATATAACATGAGGCTCACATACATGTGACATATCTAGATGTCAAAGCTTGTTCATAAACATGTTCATAACCCGGATCTTCATAATACTCACGAACCATGGTTTTAGGAAAATGATTCATGAGCATTAATGGAATATCGGGTGTCTTGTCTTGCATAATAATTCATAACTTGAAAACTTTCATGGCCTTAGTTCAATTTCATAATAATATATACTTTCATAAAACATAGGAACTAGGCATGCATTTGCTTGAAATTCATGAAATCATGCTATCAATTTGCCCAATTTTCTTAAATCACTTCATGCATGTAGGATTTACCATAATTAACCTTCAATTCATGAAATAGGAAATCATATGTAAAAACCCATGCAAAATCATGCAATTTAATGAAATTTCATAATAAAATCATGAGAAGGTAATTTATAGCAAAACCTATAAGTATTGGGTAAGAACCCTAATTTAAAAGTTCATGAAATCATAATTTGAAATTTGGGGTTTTGGGCACAATGGTGAAAGGAAGCCATTGTTGAATACTCACATACCTTGATTGGAGTTAACCTACTTGAAATTGAAAAGATTAGGAGACTTAAACTTAGAGTTTGAGACCTTGAGTTTGAGAGAGTTCTTTTCTCCCTTTTAGGAGATAAATGAGGTAATGAGAAGGGACTTAGGCTAATAGGCTTAGAAATCATGCTAGAAATGGTCAAAACAACATCACTTAGGAGTTAAAAGAGTGGAAAATGACTAAAATACCCCTGGGATGTAATTAGGAAAAATCTAGAAAAAGTTGACTTTCAGGGACCTCGAATGGTTTCCACGAACCGTAGATCAAACCACGGCTCGTGGTTTCCACTCGTCGTTCCTGGCCAAAACGATAGGCTGCAGAACCAATCTATGGGTCAATAAGATGGATTGTACAATGAATCACGGTTCGTAGACACAAGTTGTCATCTTTGGGAACTGGTCTGGTCTCTGCTCAATTTCTATGACTTGACAGGATGGTCCGTCATTTAAACGACAGGCCATAGAACCCAGTCGTGAAACCTGGGGAACCTGTCAACCCTCTGATCCAATTACATAAGTTGACAGGACAGGCCGTAGTCAGAACCACGGCACGTGAAAACAACTCGTGTTTCTCAGACCAGAGACTGAACCAATAGAAGGAAACCACGGTTCCATTTCATGTCCCGTGGTTTAAACCATGGTCCATGGTTTGGACCCGTAATTCCTAGGAACATGAAATTTTTTAGAGTTTCAAACTTAGAAAGATGGTTCAATTTTCGAGGTGTTACAATATCTCCCCTTGGGATCATTCGTCCTCAAATGAAGACTAAGCAAGGAAAACTGGAGAGAAAACAGCCCAACCAAACAACAACAAAATAGGAAAACTGAATAGTAAACATGAAGCTGGATTTTCAACTTAAAACATGATTGAACAACTTCGAAAACATGAATGCATGCTAAGATCATGAGAGGAACTGATGGAGTAGAGTCGGAGGAACGTACTAAGGAGGAAACTATTACCTCAAGCAGAAATGGAATCGGAAGGAAAGAGATGAGGGTACTTGACTTTTATTGCTAATTCTACTTCCCAAATAGCTCCTTTAACCAACTGATTCCTCCAAAGGACTTTCACTGAAGCGACTTATTTGTTTCTCAACCTTCGAATCTGATGATCAAGGATTTCTACGGGAACCTCATCATAGGTGAGACTATCCTTCACACCTACATCTTCCAAAGGAATAATTAAGGTCGGATCAGCAACACACTTCTTCAACAAGGAAACATGGATAACCAGATGGACCGCTTCTAATTTCAATGGCAAATCCAACTCATAAGCAACCTTACCAACTCTCCTCTGAATCCGATAAGGACCTACAAAGCGGGGACTAAGATTTCCCTTCTTGCCAAATCTCATCACACCTTTCATTGGTGACACCTTCAGAAAAACCCAATCATCAACTTCAAACTCTAACTCCCTTGTCCTCACATCCGCGTATGATTTCTGTCAACTCTGAGCGGTCTTCAACCTTTCCTTAATAAGTTAAACCAAATCCATGTTCTCATGAACCGAATCTAGGCCAATCAATGCTACCTCACCTATCTCAAATCAACCAATCAGAGATCTACACCTCCGACCATAAAGTGCCTCATACGGAGCCATCTGGATGCTAGAGTGAAAGTTGTTGTTGAAGGTAAACTCGATAAGAGGTAAGTGATCATCCCAATTACCTTTGAAATCAATAACACAAGCTCTCAACATATCCTCCAAAGTCTGAATAGTATGCTTTGCCTGGCCATCTATCTGAGGGTGAAAAGTTGTGTTAAGCTTCACCTGAGTACCAAGACCTCTCTGAAATGATCTCCAAAACTGAGAAGTAAACTGAGTACTCCTATCTAAAATGATGGAAAAAGGAACACCATGCAATCGAACTATCTCCCGGATGTAGAGTCTGGCATAATCGTCTGCTGAATCCGTAGTCTTAATAGACAAGAAATGGGATGATTTAGTCATCCGGTCGACAATCACCCAAATCGAATCATGTTGCCTTTGAGTACGAGTCAAACCTATAAGGAAGACCATATTAATTGCTTCCCACTTCCAAGTAGGAAGGTCAATATCCTGAATCATGACACCCAGTCACTGATGCTCTACCTTCACTTGCTGACAGTTGGGACACTTAGCCACAAAACCAGCTATGTCCCTCTTCATACCATTCCAGCAATAGACTTCCCGTAGATCACGGTACATCTTAGTGGCACCGGGGTGAATGGAATATATGGAACTATGAGCCTCAGTCAAAATCTGTTATCGCAACCCATCTATATCTGGAATAGATAGTCGACCCTAATAACGAAGCACACCATCTCTCCTTTGGGAGAAAACCTCAACTCTTTGTTGATGGACTACACCCTTAAGCTGAAACAAAATACGATCGATGTCCTTCTTTGCCTTCACTTCGGCTACCAAGGATGATTCGGAACCATTCTGAATAATAACACCACCTTCTGTCGAGTCCATAAGGCAAACTCCCAACCGAGCTAGCCTATGAACCTCTTTAACCAATTACTTCTTCTCTTGTTTGATTGAAGACACACTAGCCATAGACAATCTACTAAGTGCATCCGCCACAACATATGCCTTACCCGTATGGTAAAGCACACTCATGTTGTATTCCTTAAGAAGCTCAAGCCATCTTATTTGTCGCAAATTCAATTCCTTCTGGGTGAACACATACTGCAGACTCTTATGATCGATGAATACATCCACGTGCACCCCATACAAGTAACATCTCCAAATCTACAAAGCAAAGACCACGACTGCTAACTCAATATTATGAGTAGGGTAGTTCTTCTCATTAGTCTTAAGTTGTCTCGAAGCATAAACAATCACTTTACCATGCTGCATCAAAACACAACCCAAACCAATCCTTGAAGCATCACAATACAAAACAAAATCATCTAGGCCCTAGGGTAGAGCCAACACTGCAGCTGTGGTCAATCTAATCTTCAATTCCTAAAGTTCTTCTCACACAAATCAGACCACTAAAATTTTACCTTCTTCTGAGTCAATCGAGTCAAAGGGGCAGCAATGGAAGAAAATCCTTCCACAAACCTCCTGTAGTAACCAGCCAAACCCAAAAAGTTTCTAATATCAAACGTGGAATTAGGTCTAGGACAGTTCTTTACTGCCTCAATATTTTGAGAATCAACCCGAATACCATCTTTAGTCACAATATGACCCAAAAAAGCAACAGACTGCATCAAGAGCTCACACTTGCTAAACATAGAAAATAATTGTCGGTCCTTAAGAGTTTGCAACACAACTCTCAAATGGTCCGCATGCTCCTCCTCAATCCGAGAGTAGATAAGGATATTATTAATAAAAACAATCACAAACGTATCCAGATACTGCTTGAACATGCAGTTCATCAAGTCCATAAAAGTTTTGAAGCATTCGTTAGACCGAAGACATAAAAATAAATTCATAATGACCATACAGAGTCCTGAAGGCTGTCTTCAGAATATCACATTCTATAACCCGAAGCTGGTGATAACTGGATCTAAGGTCGATCTTGGAGAAGAATCTAGCACCCTGAAGCTGATCAAACAAGTTATCAATCCTTGGAATGGGATACTTATTCTCGATTGTGACCATGTTCAACTGACGGTAGTCAATACACATTCTTAGGGAACCATCTTTCTTCTACATGAATAAGACTGGAGTACCTCATGGGGAAATGCTAGGCTTGATGAAACCCTTATCAAGAAGATCCTTTAGCTAATCCTTTAACTCCTTAATTTCAGCGGGAGCCATCCTATAGGGAGGAATAGAGATAGGATTTGTATCCGGAAGAAGATCTATCACAAAGTCAATTTCCTGCTCGGGAGGGACTCCGGGAAAATCCTCGAGAAATACTTCTAGGAACTCATTCACAATAGAAACAGACTAAAAGGATGGGGTTCTGGACTCCGTGTCAACAACCCGAACTATATGATAAACATAACCCTTAGAAATAATCTTCTAGCCTTAAGATAAGATATGAAATGACCATTCGAGGATAGGGGACTACCTTTCCATTCTAAGAGGGGTTCATTTGGAAACTTGAAATTGAAAACTCGAGTACGACAATCAACCGAAGCATAACAAGAATGTAACAAATCCATACCAATAATGACATCAAAATCAGTCATCTCCAACTCTACTAAATCCACTGAAGTAACTGTGCGAAGGACTGAGATAGGGAAATTTCAGTAGATTCTTTTGTCTAGGACTGACTCACCAACATGAGTAGAAACACAAAAGGGTTCTAAAAGCAATTCAGGATAAATTTCAAATTTTCATACCACATAAGGGGTCACAAAAGATAGGGTGGCTCTGGGGTCCAACAAAGCATACACATCTAGAGAGAAAACTTTCAACATACCAGTAACAACATCTGGGCAACCCTCCTAGTCCTAATGAGATAACATAGCATAAACGCAGTTCTGGTGCTGACCACCAGAATTAGAAGTTATGTCGTGCTGGGCTGGTCGACCTCCTGGGGCTGCTAGAGTAGACTGATCCCTACTACCTCTCTTAACCTTATTAGATGAAAGACAGTCTCTAATCATGTATCTAACCTGTCCACACCCAAAGCATGCACCTGTGCCTAAACTACACTCTCCCGGGTGAGTCTTCCCACACTTGCTGCAAATAGGGTGGGAAGATCCTTTAGCAACACTCCTCTGAGACTGTGAATAGGAACCTGATCATTTACCAGTCTGATAATGATAAGGCTTATGGTCCTGGGTAGGAGCACTAGCAGAAGAATGAAAGGATCCTGATGACTTCTAGAATGAGGAGCGATATCCACCACCGGACCTCTGATGACCAAAACCTGAACCCTCGAATCTAGACCTCTTGTTCTCCCTATCCATCTCCCTAAGCATGTATCCCTCGATCTAGTGAGCATGGGTCATGAGTCTGTAAATGTTCATATCACTCAATAGCATAGAAGACCTACACTCTTTCTTCACCAAATCTGAAACCCCATAGATAAACTTGATCATCTGATCATACGGGTCCGCTACCATAGAGGGGGCATACCTAGACAACTGAGTGAACTTCAAACTGTACTCCTGAACAGTCATAGATCCCTGTCTCAAGTTCACAAACTCTTCAACCTTTGCTTGCCTCAATCTCGGGGAAAGAACCGGTCGAGGAAAGCCCTCTCAAAACACTTCCATGTCATAGGGACTTCGTCCCTATCTCTAACTTTCTTCCATTGCGTGAACCATATATGAGCTATATCCTTGAGTTGATAGGATGCAAGCTCCACACAATCTACACCAACCATTTGCATCACATCAAAGATTTTCATCACTTTATCAATAAAATTTAGCAGATCCCTATTTATTTTTGAACCACAAAACTCTGGTGGGTTCATACAGACAAAATCATAAACTCGAAATACTACCCCACCTTGAGGGTGGACGGGGATAAAAGCTGGCTAGTTGGCCTGAGCGGCCAAGGTCTAGGCTAGTAAATGGATGGCATTCCTAAACTCCTTATTCGTGACCTCGGGGGCCAGAACTTGAGGAACGACATTCCAAGTAACTTTGTGAGGCATAGCACATTGAGGCAAGATCTGAAACATACAAGGTAAGTATTAGAGTTAAGCTTTATTGAACGATATGATCATAAAAGAAGTGAAGTTTTCTAAGACACCTTATAGCTTCCCTATCATATGTGTGGCACGTTTCACACACATTGTCACGCCCCGAGGTTACCCCCTAAACGTAACATGAGACTTGGGACCACAAGTGCCCCAAGCTAACCCTTGGTCATAGCATTCTCAAGCATACCAAAAGATAAGCGGAAGCATAATAGATGAAGTCAGAATAGAAATAATGGATAATCAAGTCAAATATGAATACAAGATCCATAAGAAGACTCGAATACTGTCTATGTCTGAAAATCCTCTGCATGACATAAGGAGTTGCTAGGACAAGACCCTAGCTAACTCAAAGTACGGAAATAAAAGCTAACATAAACTATCAATAGAAACTAGCCCTCGACCCAAGAGGACTCCCAAACAACTGAGTGGGAAAGTTGCCTGGGAACTCTAGCTACGATCTGAGAAGGGACACCTGAATCTGCATCATCAAAGGATGCAGTGCAAAATATGCGTCAGTACTATGGAATATACTGAGTATGAGAGAGATGCATAAATCATGATATAACAGTTTAAAAATATGCTTAAGAATAAACTTTTTACTTAAAGAAGGACCATAAATAAATATCAACGTATAAAATAAAAAACATGAAATAAAGCTTAAGTTTAATAATATAGAGTCATATAACTTCATAGCTTGAAAATAAACATGTGGGAGTTTCTCTTAACCAACCTTAAACCATGCTGAGCTACATGGAGTCTGGTGTCATTACCCCACACCGAAAAAGCTCATCCTAACCTACCAAAGTTAGAACCATTTAAATTCATACCAGGATCCTGCCATCATAAGCCTCAACACGGGCAACCTACAGTGGCACGTAGTTCTAGGACTAAGGGTACTCTCATCCGGTCCAACTCAGTGCTAAATACTACTCCCAAAATATATATATAAATATAACATGAGCTCACATACATGTGGCACATCAATGCCAAACTTATTCATACTTATTCATAACATTTTTCATACACCGGATCGTCATACTACTCATGAATTAGGGTTTTGAAATCGATTCATGAGCATTGATGGAACATCAGGTGTCTTATCTTGCATTATACTTCATAACATGGAAAGAATTGCATACGTCATGACTTGTAAAATTTACATGGCTCTAGTTCAATTTCATAATACGTATATTTTCATAGAACATAGGAATTAGGCATGCACATGCTTGAAAATCCATAAGGAATATGCTATCAAAATCCAATTTGCTTAAATGAACTTCATGCATGTGGAAATTTTCATGGTTAAACTTCAATTCATGAAATAAGATTCAACATGTAAAAAGCCATGTGAAATCATGCAATTTAGTAGTAATTTCATAAACAAATCATGAGAAGATCATATTTAGCAAAAACCCATAAGAATTGGATAAGAACCCTAATTTGAAAATCATGAAATCAAAACGTGAAATAGGAGTTTTGGGCACAAGAGTGAAATGAACAAATTTTTAGAAACCCACATACCTTGAGGGAAGATTACCCACTTCAATGGAAAAGAACTAGGAGGCTTGAAGTTGAAGCTAGGAGACTTGAGCTTTAGAGAAACTTTGGAGAGAAATCTTCCTTTTTGGGAGAAGAATGGGGAACTTAGGAGAGACTTAGGATAATATGAGTGAAAACCCTACTAGAAATAGACAAAACGACTCCACTTAGTAGTTAAAAGGGTGGGAAATGACCAAAATGCCCTTGGGAAATAATTAGGAAAATTCATAAAAAAATAGTCAACTCAGTGACCACGACTCCATCTACGGTTTGTGGTCTGAATGACGGATCATGATTTGGAAACGTAAAGCCCAGGATGGAAACATCATGCTGTACATTCATTTCTATGGGTCAACAAGACGGACCCGTAGAATGAATAACGGGTCATAGACTCACTCATGGAATTTGGGTAAGAAAAACTGAATTTCGACAAACCACGGGTCACTCTACGGACCGTGGTTTTGGTCTACGGGTCATGAACCAACCAGTGAGTTTGAGAATGAAAATTTTAAGCTTCAGTTCAGCAACGACGAGTTGAAGTACGGACAATCGTTCCAAATGACGGTTCATCATTCCCATCCGTCATCACTGGCAGCACTGCAGTAAGCTGCCCATAACTTCTTACTCCGGACTCGGATTAATGCGTGGTTGGTGGCATTGGAAAGATCAAAAACCTTTAATTTGGTGGGTACTAGGCCACCTAACTATTTATATTTTTGGAGGAATGACCGATTGAATTGACCCTAGTTTAGGCTTACATGGAAACTTACTTTGGTGAGGTGCTTGCGACTTAACTTGATGATAGGAGTTTCTTATGAATATGATTCATATCCAAAGCACTCACCACACTATGAAAAAGATTATTACATTCATGGAAAAGGTTCGGGTATTAGCTTAGAGTTTTGGGGTGTTACACACATGAAAGAGACTCTACTCGATGTGGCTTTCAGACATCCTAGGACTCTTGAACCTGAGGCTTTGATACCAAGTTTGTCATACCTCAAGGATACCCTCTGGATGTAACATGCGACCGGGGACCACGAGTGCCCCAAGCTAACCCTTGGTCATAGCATAACTCAAGTATATCAATTTAACATAGTAGAAGCATAATAAGAGAATCTGGAAACATAAGCATATATATAGTCAAGTCAAATGGGAAATACAATCCAAAGGGGAGACTCGAACATTGTGTATGTCTGAAAAGCTTCTAAACCAACATATAGAGTCGATGGGAAAAGATACCAACTGACTCAATAATCTGAAGGAAAGATAGATAACATAACTAGAAAGGAAATCGGCCCTCGAACCATGAGGACTCACCAATACTGACTGGATATCCGGCTTTGTCTAACCACGAGCCTGATGGGAAATACCTGAATCTGCATCATTAAGAGGATGCATTGCAAAATATGCGTTAGCATGATAGGATATACCGAGTATGTGAGATATGCATGACCATGATAAAAACATACTCAAAACATGCTTAAGGTGAACTTATTCATATAGAAATAGTATAAGAGAATTACCAAGATATAAGACATAAAACATGAAATAAAGTTAAAATTCAAAGTATGATATCATATAACTTCATAGCTTGAAAATAATCATGTGGGAGTTTCTCTTAACCGACATAAACTATGCTGATCTACATGGAGTCCAGTGTCATGCACCCACACTGAAAAAGGTTGTTCTAACTGGCCAAATTTAGAACCATGTACATAAAAATCCTGTCATGGGCCATAGAGGGCGACCTACGGTGGCAACGTAGTTCGGGATTTGGGTCATCTAGAACCCTCATCACTCGGTTCTAAATACTACTCCCAAAATATATAACATGAGGATAAACTACGTGTGACATATCTAGATGTCAAAGCTTATTCATAAACATGTTCATAACCTGGATCTTGATACTACTCACGAACCTTGGTTTTAAGAAAATGATTCATGAGCATTGATGGCATATCGGGTGTCTTGTCTAGCATAATAATTCATAACTTGAAAACTTGTATAGCCTTAGTTCAATTTCATAATAATATATACTTTCATAAAACATAGGAACTAGGCATGCACTTGCTTGAAATTCATGAAATCATGCTATCAATTTGCCCAATTTTCTTAAATCACTTCATGCATGTAGGATTTACCATAATGAACCTTCAATTCATGAAATAGGGTATCATATGTTAAAACCCATGCAAAATTATGCAATTTAATGAAATTTAATAACAAAATCATGAGAAGGTAATTTATAGCAAAACCCATAAGAATTGGGTAAGAACCCTAATTTGAAAGTTCATGAAATCTAAATTTGAAATTTGGGGTTTTGGGCACAAGAGTGAAAGGAACCCATTCTTGAATACCCCATAGCTTGATTTGAGTTAACCCACTTGAAATTGAAAAGAATAGGAGACTTGAACTTGGAGCTTGAGAGAGTTGTTTTCCTTTTTGGGAGATGAATGAGGTAATGAGAAGGGACTTAGGCTAATAGGTTTAGAAATCATGCTAGAAATGGTCAAAACAACCTCATTTAGGAGTTTAAAGAGTAGAAAATGACTAAAATACCCCTGGGACGTAGTTAGGAAAAAGCTGGAAAAAGTTGACTTTCAGGGACCACAGATGGTTTCCATTTACCGTAGATCAAACCACGGCTCGTGGTTTCCACCGGTCGTTCCTGGCCAAAAAGATAGGCTGCAGAACCAATCTACGGGCCAACAGCATGGACCTATAGAATGAATCACGAGTCGTATACCCAAGCCGTCATCTTTGGGAACTGGTCTGGTCTCTACTCAATTTCTACAACCTGACAGGACGGTCCATCATTTAAACGATGGGCCATAGAACATAGTTGTGAAACCTGGGGAACTTATCAACCCTCTAATCCAATTCCACAAGTTGACAGGGTGAGCTGTAGTCAGAACCAGAGCCCATAGAACCAACTCATGGTTCTCAGACCAGAGACTAAACCAACAGAAGTAAACCAAGGTTCCATTTCACGACCCGTGGTTTAAACCACGATCCGTGGTTTGGACCCGTAATTCCTGGAAATATGAATTTTTTTAGAGTTTTAAACATAGAAAGCTGGTTCAATTTCTGTGGTGTTACATGGTCCCAGGTCCCATGTTACGTCTAGGGAGTAGCCTCGAGGTGTGACACCAACAAAGGAGGAATCATGGTTGTGCCTAATGATAAGGATGAAATGATAGACCTTTGGTCAATAACCGAGTTGAAAGTTTGCATGGATTATAGAAAGTTGAATGCGTGGATGGAGAAGGAAGATTTTTCTATCCTATTTATGGACCAAATGCTTGATCTATTAGCGGGCGTGGATATTATTATTTCCTTGATGGGTACTCGGGTTATAATTAGATATCAATTGCTCCCAAAGACCAAGAAAAGACAATATTCACTTGTCCATATGGGACCTTCACATTCAAGAGAATGTCATTTGGGCTTTGCAATGCTCCAACTACTTTTCAATGGTGCATGATGTCAATCTTCTTAGATATGGTAGAAGACATCATGGAAATTTTCATGGATGATTTGTCCATTGTGGGAGATGCATTTGAAGATTGTCTATCTCATTTGGAAGATGTGCTTAAGCAATGTAAAGAGACTAATCTAGTTCTGAACTGTGAAAAGTGTCACTTCATGTTGAAAGAAGGAATTGTTTTAGGTCACAAGATATCCGAGAAGGGAATTGAAGTTGACCAAGCAAAAATTGAGGTCATTTCTAAGTTACCCCTTCCGATAAAGATAAAAGGGGTGAGAAGATTATTGGGTCACACTGGCTTTTATAGGAGATTCATTAAAGATTTCTCTAAAGTGGCCCACCCTTTGTGCAAACTGCTAGAGAAGGAGGCTAAGTTTGACTTTGATGATAATTTCATGCAAGCATTTCTTAAGTTAAAGGAAAAACTAACCTCAGCCCCTATTATTATAGCACCCGACTGGTCAAAACCATTTGAGCTAATGTGCGATTCAAGTGGGGTAGCCTTGGGGGTGATGCTTGGTCAAAAAAAAGGATAAGCTCTTTCATCCCGTTTACTATGCTTGTAAAACCTTGAACGCATCCCAAACAAACTATATAGTGACCGAACAAGAATTGCTTGCAGTTGTGTTTTCCTTTGAAAAATTTAGAGCCTATTTGTTGGGGACAAAAGTAGTGGTACACATGGACCATGTTTTGATTATATACTTGATGGCTAATAAAGATTCCAAGCCAAGACTTATTCGATGGATTTTATTACTACAAGAATTTGACTTTGAAGTGAAAGACCGAAGAGGGTGTAAAAATCAAGTGGCTGACCATCTGTCTAGGTTGGAGGAGGAAGGAAGACCTGTGGGGGAACTTGAAATAAATGACGCATTCCCCGATGAACTCATATTGGCTTCATCTCATGATCTTATACCTTGGTTCGCTGATTTAGCTAATTTCATAGTAAGTGATGTAACACCGGAAGGTTTAACCTTCCAACAGAAGAAAAAGTTTCTACATGATGCCCGAAACTTCTATTGGGATGAACCCTATCTCTTCTGTATTTGTGCTTATGGCATATTCGAAGGTGCATTCCTTAAGAAAAAATAATGCCAATTTTGGAATCCTGCCACTCATCATTTGGTTAGTGGTCATCATGGTGGCATGTGAACAGCCTCAAAAGTGTTGCAAAGAAAATTCTATTGGCCGACTCTTTACCAAGATGCTCATGATCAAGTAAAATAATGTTACCAATGCCATAGTGAGGGGGGAGTATCTCATCGCCATGAACTTATATTGATCCTGATCTTTGAAGTTGAATTATTCGATATTTGGGGAATAGACTTCATGGGGCGCTTTACAAGTTCTTATGGAAATACTTACATCCTTATGGTTGTGGACTATGTGTCCAAAGGGTAGAAGTGGTGGCTTTACCCAATAATGAAGGGAAGAGTGTTACAACATTTCTAAAGAAGCACATATTCTCTCTATTTGGCACCCCTCGTGCTATTATTACTGATGGAGGACACCACTTTTGTAACCGATTATTTAGTGCTTTGCTTGAGAAATATGGTGTCAGGAATAAGGTCGCCACTCCATATCACCCATAAATAAGCGGCCAAGTTGAAGTATCCAATAAGAAGATCAAGTCTATTCTCACAAAAATAGTGCATGTCAATAGAACAAACTGGGCATGGAAATTGGATGATGCATTGTGGGCCTATAGAACCGCTTACAAAACCCTTACCAGTATATCTCCATATCAAAAATTGTTTTTGGAAAATCTTGTCATCTTCTTGTGGAATTGGAGGATAAAGCCATGTGGGCTTTAAAAAGGCTGAACCTAAATTGGGAAAAGTCTACTCATGCTCGGGTTCAAGATTTCAATAAGATAGATGAATTTTGGCTGCGAGCCTATGAGAGTGCTGATAAGTGGTAGATTTACCAATTATCTATATCTCATTTCTTATGATTTTGTGCCTCTTAATGATGATATGGGATCACTTATGGCATGTTTTGGTTATATTTCAGGTGACTCGTATTTCTGTGGACATGTGGAGCAAGTGGAACAAAAGGGATGAAAATTGGAGCAAAAAGGAGAAGACACCACTGAAGTGCCCAGTTCCACTGCCCCTGCGCCATATGAGGCGCAACACCGCTCCCGCCGCTGCAGAGAAAATAGTGCACCAATGACATGTGTGCTATCTTGATATATGCGCACCTATGCTACTAATGCCTCCACAACATTCCCGCCCCTGTGCTAATCACATCACCATAGAGGTCATGCTCCTGTGACTAAAATACCGCAGGAGTGGCTGATGGATTTCATTCAGGCCCCAGTTGGTCATTTCACACTTTGGAAACCTCAGCTCATATAAAACACCTCTGAGCTATCTTGGAAGGCATCTTTGGAAATTCTCACAATTTTTGCACGCTTGGAGAGCAAGTTCATCACCCTACACCATAGGAGTAAAGATTTGGATGATTTCTATTGTAAAATTCTTAAATTCCATTCTTCAACTCTTGTTCTTAATTGTTCAAGAACCCATGAGGATAGTTGCTTGATTGCTTGATTCGAGAGAACCCTTAGCCAAGACTACCCATGTATTAAGTGGGTGCGACCCCAATTGGTATGTCCTCCTATCAAATGGTCTTTGGAAAATCTTGCCATCTCTCAGTAGAACTTGAGCATAAAGCCATGTGGGTTTTAAAGATGTTGAACTTAGATTGGGAAAAGGGTGCCCATGCTAGAGTTGAGGGCCTCTACGAGATGTATGAGTTCCAATTAAGGGAATATGAGAACACGTCAATTTATAAAGCGCGCATGAAGCACTAACACGTTCAGCAAATCCTCTAGCGAGAATTCTCCCTCAGAGATTGGGTCCTTTTGTTCAACTCTCGACTCTGACTATTTCCAGGAAAGTTGAAGTCCAAATGGTCTGGCCCTTTCAAGGTGTGTCAAGTATTTCCAAATGGTGCAATAGGGCTCGAAGCTGAGAATGGTTCAACTTTCAAGGTGAATGTGTAGCGAGTGAAGAAGTACTTAGGCATCCCAGAGGAAGTCACACTCTTAGAAGACATTTACCTTGACAAGCCTTGAAAAGGTACCATCGTCGAGCCGTGATGTTAAAACCAAGCGCTTCTTCATAGGCAACCCAAGAATTTTAGTTTCACTTTCTGTATTTTTTTGCTTTTTCTGGTATTATTTTGTTTGTTGTTTTTGTTGGCTTTATAGTTAGGAGCCACGCTAAGGATGTTGGAGTAATTATCAGGACGTGTGCCACACCATTCGATCATATGTCACAAAGTGTGCATGGCACAGCGGTTCACATGGTTAAGACAGAAAGCTGTGAAGTTTGACATCTTGGCATGCTACTAGTTTGTGGTTGCATCAATGATTGTGCGCGTTGCATGCTAGTTTTGCATCATATAATAGAACATTGGCAGTTTCAGTGGAAAATTCTAGCCACTATGTGACCACTGGGCAATTCGCACACCTAAAAGTGTGCCTCGCATATCTTTCACACAAGTTCCAGGCAGAACACTGGCTCTAATGTGCAATTTGCTTATGCGACTGACTATGCAGTTTGCCCCAGCCCTAGTGCATTTTGGACAAGGTTCCAGGGAGAATTTTCCTAGAAACCTAATCTCATTGAGGTAAATGATCCATTTGTGTTTGGGGGTGCTTTAAATTTGGTTATCGCCATGTTAATAGTAGTTTAGCAATAAACTCCGAGGGTTTTCTTAAGACCATGGTTCTTTCCCAAGGAGCAAAAGTTTTCTTTATTTTTCTTTTTCTTTTGTTGTTTTTGTGTTGAATCGGGTTATTGTTTCCCTATGATAGATTGAGAGGCAACTTTCTTAAGGGAAAATGCCAAGTTTTAGTTTTTATTTGAGTCCGTGCTTTGCTTGTCTCGAAATGGACCCACCAAAAAAAAAATCTTGGCAAGATGTTTTTGAAAATGAAAGGAAAGAGGGAAAATGACTTTTTGAGGAAAGCATTCTCTTGTCATAACTTGGACACTCTTGTTTTGGCTTGATCGATTCATAAATAAGTGTGTAATAAACTCAGAATATCTTGTCGAAAGTCGTTTGTCCCAATTGATTTTGAGACTAACGAAAGAAATCTTGTGGCATGATGCCTTTTGTGGTGAGGCTCTACCTTGATTCTCGTGCATGCGTATCATCTAGAACTTGCTCCGAATGTGATTTAAGGTGAAACTCTAGATGTGACCAAGCTTTGAAAATGATCTTAGTCCCTTTTTGAATAGCAACTTTATTCAAATGACCGCCCTTGACATCAATCCTAGTGAACCCTTTTGAACTTATGACCATTCTTTGGCACCTAGTTTGAAATCTTGACCTTTCGGAACCTCTATCTGGGAAACCATCATCCCTAATGGATTAAAAGTGAAACGTAGGCTAAAATCCTAAGTTTGGGGGGAAATTGAAATGACAACATAGGCAAAAACCTAAGTTTGGGGGTGTATGTGTTTAATGTGGAGAAGAAAAGGAATGCACCTCAAGTGCAAGGTAGCACCTTGTGTTGAATTGAAAATGGCTCCAAAAGTTCAAATCCTATGAAAAAAAAGGAAAAGAAAAGAATGGGTGCTTGCAAAAGAAGGTGTAAAAAGGAGGTTGAATGATAGAAATTGAAAGGGAAAAGCTTGGGTTGTGTGAGGGAGAAATAAGGTAAAGTAAAAATTCGAAGATGTGAGCAGTGTTCAAATGAAATGAAAGAGCATTTGGGAGGTTTAGTCACTTGAGCCAAATGCAATCGTCACCTTAGCCCTAGCCAACATAGTAACCTGCAAGTCCTTAGTGATTCCGAGCTTGTCTACTCTACATTAGTGACGATTTATATGAAGGGTAAGCCTATGGGTCAACATGTGTGCATTTGAACTTCCTTGAGAGAGTGAGAGTCTTCTTGGTTCTCTTGTAATCCGTTTGTTTTGGTAAATGCATGATTGTGAGTGGTATTCTCTCTTGTGGTGAGTGGCATTATACACTCGAATTGAAACACGAAGTCTCTATTTCAATTGAGAGGAATGAATGAAGCAAGTTGTGCGGTGAATCTCGAGGCAAACCTTGATGGTCCATGCCAATGACTTGAGAATATTTATATCTTATTTTTGAATGACAAAATTCTCTTAATTTTGAATGAGAAATGAAATCCTTTTGAAAAGGTTTTGAAATGATCAATTACGTTGATAGTGTGGTGGTTCAAATTGAGATAAGCATAGTAGTCGAATCTTTTTGTTTGAGTGTTTTTGTTTATCATTTTTCTTAGTTTTTAGAATAAATTAGTCTTTTGTACCTTGATTGAGTTCTAGATAATAATTCATTTCCTACTGTCATGCCCCAAGACTACCCCCTAGGCGTAACACGGGACCTGGGACCACAAGTGCCCCAAGTTAACCCTTGGTCATAGCATACTCAGATATATACAAAGGAACATCGCGGAAGCATACTTAAAGAAGATAGGCAATCATAACTTAATAGGAATAAGGTCTAAGAAATACCAAATTCAAAACACGAAATACAAGTCTAGCTATGTCTGAAGCCTCTAAACTGTTATAAAGAAATGATGGGACAAGACCCCAACTAACTCAGAAATCCAAAGAAAGAACATGAAAGTAACTAACATAGCTATGGTCCTCGAATGATAAGGACTCACCAACAGAAGTCTAGATGATTGGAAATGACTAGCCACGGGCTTGAGGAATCGAGCCTGAATCTGCATCATAATAGGATGCAGCGCAAAATATGCGTCAGTACTATAGGATGTACTGAATATGTGAAATGTGCATGAATATAGTAAGAATGTACTTAAAACATAATTAAAACTTGTTTCATGCATCATAGGAGAAATCATAAGTAAACATCATAATTTGAACATAAACTGAGAAATGGAAGAGCATAACACTTAAAGCATTTATACGGGAGCTTTTCTTAACCGACATAAGCCATGATGAGCTACATGGAGTCCAATGTCATACACCCACACTTAAAAATGTTGTGCTAACTGGCCAAAGTTAGAACCATATCTATCAGGATCCTGTCATAAGCCACAGAGAGCAACCTATGATGGCAACGTAGTTTTGGAGTTGGGTTATCTAGAACCCACGTCGTTTGATGTTAAATACTACTCCTAAAACATACATATAACTCATAATATACTTGTGACATATCTAATGCCAAATCTGTTTGAAAAGCGTAAGGACATATCTGATGTCATGGAATTCTCATATCATAAGTCTTAAAACTTAGCATAGTCATAATTCCAAAACATACTTTTCATTCTAAATATCAGAACTTGAAGAATTAGACATGCAATTTCATAATACTTAAGGTCATGTTATCTAAACATGCAAATTTTCACTTAAAACATGCAAATTGATGGAATCATGCTAGAAATTATATTTAATGCATGGGCTTTTGAAATATATTAAGGAACCTCAAATAAATCATAGATAAGTAATGAGAAACCATGAATTGATGCTTAAAAATTGAAGCCATAAGTTTTCCCAAATTTGGGTAACAACCCTAATTTCATAAATTGACAGTTCAAAGTAAAACATGAGGTTTTGAACATAAGGGTGAAAGGAATCCTTTATTGAATACCCACATACCTTATTTAGAGCTTGCTTGATCTAAGATGAAAAGAAATGAGGACTAGAACTTGGAGCTTGAGACTTGGAGTTGATGAAGTTCTTTTTCTCTTTTGGTAGATGAATGAGGAGTAATGAAAGACTTGGGCTAATAGGAGTAGAAACCCTACTAAAAGTGGCCAAAACGACCTCACTTAAGGGTTAAAAGGGTGGGTAGTTACAAAAATACCTCTGGGATTTAATTAGAGAAAAGTTGTTAAAAACCTCAGCTTCAGGTTCCACAGGTCCTTTCCATGAGCCGTAGAAGTAACTGTGGTTCATGGATTGGAGTCGTGGTTTCTGAGCCAAAAGATAGGCTGCAGATGACATTCCACGAGATAATAGGTCGACTCATGGAAACTTTCATGGGTAGTAGAAACCTCTCGTGTTTTCTGGGGGATTTGACTACCCTCAGTCTGAGTTCCACGGGTTGGTTCCACGGCTCGTCAAACCATCCATAGACCATGAACCTGACTCATGGTTCTCAGACTTGAGGTTGATCTACAGGACTGGATTAACGAGTCACTTTCATGACTCATGGTTCTAACCATGGCTCGTGAAGTTGGCTCGTGATTCTTGGAAGTTCTGAATTTCGCATAGTATCTAAGTTTAAAAGATGAATTGAATTCCGGGGTGTTACAATATCTCCCCCTTGGGATATGAAGACTAAGCAAGGAAAGACTGGAGATAAAACAGCCCAACCAACCAGCAAACCATAAAACTCAAGGATGAACAGGAAAACTGAGCCTTTTAACTTAAACCATGATTTGAACTAACTTCGGAAAACATGAATGCATGCTAGGATCATGAAGGAAACTAATGGAATAGAATAGGAGGGACATACTAAGGAGGAAACTATTACCTCTAGCTAAAACTGAGTCAGAAGGAAAGAGAGAGCGTACTTTGCTTTCATGGATGCTTCTGCTTCCCAAGTAGCTCCCTCAAATAGCTGATTCCTCCAAAGGACCTTCACCGAAGCGACTTCTTTGTTTCTCAACCTCAGAATTTGGCGATCAAGAGTCTCCATGGTAACTTTCACATAAGTCAGGATATCCTTCACACTCGAACCCTCTAAAGGAACAATCAAGGTCGGGTCACCAACACACTTCTTTAACAAGGAAACATGGAAAATCGAATGAAAAACTTCTAATTCTGTTGGAAAATCAAACTCATAAGCAACACTCCCAAATCTCCTCAGAATCCGATAGGGACCTACATGTATGGTACTGAGCTTTACTTTCTTACCAAATCTCATCACACCTTTCATGGGTGAAATCTTCAGAAATACCCAATCATCAACCTCAAACTCCAATTCTTTTTACCTCACATCTGCATATGATTTCTACCAACTCTGAATGGTCTTTAACCTCGCCCTAATAATCTGAACCTTCTCCGTAGTCTCATGAACTAAATCTGGACCAATCAAAGCTGCCTAACCTACCTCAAACCTACCAATAAGATATCTACACCTTCGCCCATGAAGTGCCTCATAAGGAGCCATCTGGATGCTAGAATGGAAGTTGTTGTTGTAGGCAAACTCGATAAGAGGTAAGTGATAATCCCAATTACCTTTGAAATCAATCACACAAGCTCTCAACATATCCTCCTAAGTCTGAATAGTACGCTCTGCCTGTCCATCCGTCTGTGGGTGAAAAGTTGTGCTAAGCTTAACCTGAGTACCAAGGACTTTCTGAAATTACCTCCAAAACTGGGATGTAAACTGAGTACCCCTATCTGAAATGATGGACAACGAAACACCATGCAATCTGAATATCTCTCGAATGTAGGGTCTGGCATAATCCTCTGCTGAATCTGTAGTCTTAACAACCAAGAAGTGGGATGACTTAGTCATCTGGTCGACAATCACCCAAATAGAATCATGTTTCTTATGAGTATGGGAAAAACCTGTAATGAAATCCATATTGATCATTACTCATTTCCAAGTAGGAAGATCGGTATACTGAGTCATACCACTCGGCCGCTGATGCTCTACCTTCACTTATTGACAGTTGGGACACTTAGCCAAAAAACCTGCTATGTCCTTCTTCATGCCATTAAACCAGTAGACTTCCCATAGGTCACGGTACATATTGGTGGCACCGGGGTGAATAGAATACCTAGAGCTATAAGCCTCTATTAAAATTTGTTGTCTCAACCCATCTATATCAGGAACTCACGATTGACCTTGATATCGAAGCACACCATCTCCCCCTTGGGAGAAAACCTCTACCCTTTGCTGATGGACTGCACCCTTCAATTGGTGCAAAATAGGATCACTGTCTTGCTTTTCTTTCACTTCAGCTACCAAAGATGATTCAGAACCATTCTGAACAATAACACCACATTCGGTTGAATCCATAAGGCAAACTCCTAGTCGAGCAAGTCAATGAACATCATTGGACAATTCCTTCTTTCTATCCTCAATCGAAGTCACACTACCCATGGACAACCTACTAAGTGCAGCCGCCATGACATTGGCCTTACCCAGATGGTAAAGCACACTCATATCATAATCGTTAAGAAGCTCAAGCCATCTCCTTTGATGAAGATTCAATTCCTTTTGAGTGAACACATACTGAAGACTCTTATGATCGGTGAACACATCCACATGAACACCATACAAGTAGTGTCTCCAAATTTTCAAGGCAAAACCACGGCCGCTAACTCAAGATAATGAGTAGGGTAGTTCTTCTCATGAATGTTAAGCTGTCTCAAACTATAAGCAATCATCTTACCACGCTGCATCAATACACAACCCAAACCAAGCCTAGAAGCATCACAATACCCAACAAAGTCATCTAGGCCCTCGGGTAGAGCCAACACTGGGGCTGTGGTCAATCTAGCCTTCAATTCCTGAAAGTTCTTCTCACATAGATCAAACCACTAAAATTTTACCTTCTTCTGAGTCAACCGAGTCAATGGGGCAGCAATGGAAGAAAACGCTTCCACAAATCTCCTGTAGTAACCAGCCAAACCCAAAAATCTCCTAATATCAGCTGGGGAAGTGGGTCTAGGCTAGTTCTTTACTGCCTTAATATTTTGAGAATCAACTTGAATACCATCTCTAGTCACAATATGACCCAGAAAAGCAACAGACTACATCCAAAACTCACACTTGCTAAACTTAGCAAATAACTGTCGATCCTTGAGAGTTTACAACTCAACTCTCAAATGGTACGCATGCTCCTCCTTACTCTGAGAATAAATAAGACTATCATCAATGAAAAAAATCACAAACATATCCAAATACTATTTGAACACATGGTTCATCAAATCCGTAAAAGCTACAGGAGTTTTTGTTAGACCAAAAGACATAACCAAAAACTCATAATGACCATACCGAGTTCTGGATGCTGTCTTTGGGATGTCACTCTCTAACTTTTAGCTGATTAACCAAATCTAAGGTAGATCTTAGAGAAGTAACTGGCAACTTAAACCTGATTGAACAAGTCATCAATCCTAGGAATGGGATACTTATTCTTGACTGTGACCTTGTTCAACTGACGGTAGTCGATACACATTCTGGGGAACAATTTTTTTTTGCACGAATAAAATTGGAGCACCCCATGGAAAGATGCTGGGTCGAATAAAACCCTTATCAAGGAGGTTTTTCAACTGATCATTTAATTCCCTAAGCTCTGTGGGAGCCATTCTATATGGAGGAATAGAGATAAGATGCATATCTGGGAGAAGATATATTCCAAAGTCAATCTCCCGCTCAAGAGAGACTCTGGGAAAATCTTTAGGAAACACTTATGGAAACTCATTCACAATAGGAATTGACTGGAGAGATAGAGTTTCGGACTCTGTGTACACAACCCAAACTATATGATAAACAAAACCCTTAAAAATTATCTTCCTAGCCTTAAGATAAGATATGAAATGACCCTTCGAGGATGGGGGACCACCTTGCCACTCTAAGATAGGTTCATTTGGAAACTTGAAATTGACAACTCAATTACGACAATCAACCGAGGCATAACATGCATAAAACCAATCCATACCAGGAATAACATTAAAATCAGTCATACCCAACTCTATTAAATTTGCTGAAGTAACTCTATAAAGGAATGAGATAGGGAAATTTTAATAGATTCTTTTGGTTAGTACTGGCTCACCAACATGAGTAGAAACACACGAGAGTTCTAAGTGCAGATCAGGACTAATCTCGAACTTAAAAGCAATATAAGAGGTCACAATATATAAGGAGGCACCGAGGTCCAACAAAGAATACACATCGAGAGAAAAGACTTTCATCATACCAGTAATAACATCCGGTGAACTCTCCTGGTCCTGGAGAAAGGACATTGCTTAAGGGAAATTTTGGTGCTGACCACCAGAACTAGAAGTAGTGCCATGTTGGGCCGATCGACCTCATGTGGCTCCTGGGGAAGGCTGAGTCCTGCTACCTCCCTATCCCTTCTCAGCTGAAGGGCAATCATCTATCTTGTATCCAACCTGACCACACCCAAAGCATCCACCTGAACCAGCTAAACACTCACCAAGATAACTTCTACCATATTTGTTGCAAGTAGGGTAAGTAGTCCCTTTTGCAACACTTCACTAAGAATAGGAACCTGATCCTCTACCAGTTTGATCATGACGAGGCCTGGGGGCCTGGGTAGAGGCACTAGCTGAAGAATGAATAGGTCCTGATGATTTCTTTTGAAAAGAAGAGCGATGTCCGCCTCTGGACCTTTGATGGCTAAAACCTGAACTCTCTGATCTAACCCTTTTATTCTCCCTTGCCATTTCCCTTAACTTGTCTCCCTCAATATGATAAGCATGAGCCATAAGTCGAGACATATCCATATCACCCAAAAGCATAGCGAACCTACACTCCTTCTTTACCAAGTCTGACACTCTATAAATGTACTTACTCATCTCATATCTCGGGTCAGCCACCATAGAAGGAGCATACCTTGAATGTTGGATGAACATCAACCTGTATTCCTGAACCGACATTGAGCCTTGCCTCAAATTCATGAACTCTTCGACCTTAGTTTCCCTCAACTCCCTAGTGAAGAACCGGTTAAGAAAAGCCCTCTCAAAGCATTCCCGAGTCATAGGGACCACATCCCTAGCCCTATCATCTTTCCATTGAGTATACCAAATATGAGCCACGTCCTTGAGCTGATAGAAAGCTAGCTCGATACCATCAATACCAACCACCTGTATCACCCCAAAGATCTTCTTCACCTCATCCATGAAAGTTTGTGGATCTTTACCAACTTTAGAACTCCAGAACTCAGGTGGGTTTATGCGAATAAAGTTTCAACCTCAGGCCGTAACTCCACCTTAGGGGTGGATGGGGATAGGATCCTGCTTATTGGCCTGAATGGCTATAATCTGAGCTAGCATATGAATAGCATTCCTTAACTCCATATTTATGACCTCAGGGTCTGGAATCAGAGGGTCTATATTTTGGGTGGCTCTGTGAGGCATGGCATGACGATTAGGCATAATATGAAATACATAAAGAATGGATTACAAGAGTAGTAGAGTTAAACTCTATCGCACGATATTGAACATAAAATAAGTGAAGTTTTTCCTAAGACACCTTGTAGCTTCCCTCTCATAGGTGTGGCGTGCTTTACATATATGAAAGAGACTCTACTCGATGCAACTTTCAAACACCTTAGGACTCTTGAACCTAAGGCTCTGATACCAAGTTTGTCATGTCCCAAGACTACCCCTAGGTATAACACGGGACCCGAGACCACAAGTGCCACAAGTTAACCCTTGGTCATACCATACTCAGATAAATAAAAAGAAATATAGCAGAATTATACTTAAAGAAGATAGGCAACCATAACTAAATAGGAATAAGTTCTAAGAAATACCAAATCCAAGACAAGGAATACAAGTCTAGTTATGTCTGAAGCCTCTAAACTGTCATAAAAATTTGATGGGATAAGACCCCAACTAACTTAGAAATTCAAAGAAAGAACATGAAAATAACTACTATACCTATGGTCTTCGAATGATGAGGACTCACCAACAGAAGTCTGGACGTCTTTCAATGACTAGCCACGAGCCTAAGGAATAGAGCCTAAATCTGCATCATAATAGGATGCATCGCAAAATATGCGTCAGTACTATAGGATGTACTGAATATATGAGATGTGCATGAATATAGTAAGAACATACTTAAAACATAATTAAAACTGTTTTTATGCATCATTGGGGAAATCATAAGTAAACATCATAATTTGAACATAAAATGAGAAATAGAAGAGCATAAGACATAAATCATTCATACGGAAGTTTCTCTTAACTGATACAAACCATGATGAGTGATGTGACGCTAATTTACGTCACTTTCAACTCCTTTTTACTAAGAACAATCGTACGTTTTCAAGCAACCGTTGTTGTTTTTGATGTTTTTATGTTGTATTTGTAGGAAATGGAAGCAAACACGAAAACGGAAGAAAATACGAGAAAAACGAAGTTCTGCCTAAGAGTGACGGCCTGAGTGACGGGCCGTCACACATGTGACGGTCCGTCACTGGGACCGTCACACATGTGACGGTCCGTCACTGGGACCGTCACTCCAAGGCAGACTTCCAGGCGGCACCACTGCCTAGCAGTGACGGTCCAGGCGACGGTCCGTCACTGCCGTGACGGTCCGTCACCCCTGGCTGTCACGCTTAGGCAGTGACTCAGTCGGCGACCCGCGTTTTTGGGGATTCCTAGCCCGTTTTGGAATTGGTTTCTATTACTCCTATAAATACCCCATGTTAGGTTATGTTAAAGGTGTCGAATATTATTTTAAATTATTCTCCTATTAGTTTAAACAAGTTTTTAAGTCGTTTTTGAGAGCAACAACACGTTTTCGGATTCTTGAATTCGTGTTCTTGATTCTTTCGTGAGTTCTTGGTATTTCTTGCTCTTGGATATTAGAAGATTGATTGTTTCATTATATTGTAAGACTTTTCTTCCCTTTATTATGAATACAACTATTTTCTCTTATTTATCGAGCATGAGTAACTAAAACTCCCGCAACTAGGGTTGTGGGAGCCATGGAAACGTAGCAATATAGATTTCGGGTAGCGTTGGGTTCGATATATGTATTGTCATGTTGTTAATCATTCAATTAGTCACGTTTTCTAGTGGTTGCAAATATTAGAACATGCCTAGGTTTAATTTGCTTGAGTAAAGAAGTTAAAACCGGGAAAACTTGATTAACGACAAGGATTCGAGACTACCAACTCTCGTCTTAAAGATTAATGCTGTAACTGGATTAGTCTACTTGATGTTAGGATTGAAAGCTAAAAAGCACATCTTTTTGAGATCGAAAGAAGATAAAAGGAAATTTGTTTATTTGGTCGAGAGACGTTTAGACGATACAATTGACGCAATCACATCGTGACTCTCATATAGAATGAACCCAGTTAAGCCTAGAATCGACATTGTTACAACGCCATGGTGACCACGTCCCTAGTTCGCATTCTCTCATACTGATTTAAACTCCTACGTTTAGTATTGTTTTGTTTACAATTTGATCACACAACCCCCCCCCCCTTTATTTACCGGAAACTGTTGACGACTAGTCATCTACTTCACTAAAGTCTTAATCATCACCATATTCTCTGTGGGATTCGACCCCAACCTTGTTGGGTTATATATTTGACAACGATCGCATACGCTTCTTAAATCGAGGTGTAGTTTGAGCGTTATCAAAAATGGCGTCGTTGCCGGGGAATACGGTTTTTGATTAAGTCTGGTGTGTTTATTTGACTCTTAGTTATAATTTCCTGCTTTACGTTTGTTTGTTGTTTTTGTTTTTGGACAGGGTACAGATTTGTGCATGCCAAGTACCCGAAGCTCGGGTGAACCAATACTACCTTACGATCCCGAGCTTGCTAGAACTTTGAGGCGGAATATGGCCACAGAACTAGAGGCAGCAAGGCTCGCTGCCGAACTGCAGGCCCAACAAAATCTGAATGCTGGTGGTCTGCAGGATGAGGATTTCGAATTAGATGGAGCTGGCGCTACTGGCGCAATTATTGTTCCACCACTACCGCCCGGAGCCAAGTTCAACATCACTAGCACGATGATTCAGTTGTTGAACTTGAGAGGAGTGTTCCGAGGTGTCGCTGGGGATGATCCAAACCAGCACTTAATGAATTTCGTGGGCATCTGCAAGTCATTCGAATTGCCAGGAGTGAGTCAGACAGCGATCAGGCTCAGGTTGTTTCCGTTGTCTCTGTCTGATGAGGCAGCGTTGTGGTTGACGGAATTGACCCCCGACTCTATCGCAACGTGGGGCGAGTTGAGAGGAGCTTTCCTAGAAAGGTTCTTTCCTCCCTCTCGGATGATACAGTTGAGGGATGAGATTAGTAACTTCAGGCAGCAACCACACGAAGCACTGCACGAGACTTGGTTGCGATTTAAGAAGAAGCTGGCACAGTGCCCGAACCATCAATTGGCCGACAACGTCTTGATGCAGACATTCTATAGGGCACTAAATTCGGCTACGAAGCCGACGTTAGACAACGCAGCAGGTGGTGCATTCATGGGTCTATCGTTTGTTGAGGCTACAACTACTTTGGACAGGCTCACCAAAACCAACAGGGCCTGGCATACACGAGATTCAGAGGTTGCAGCTAGCACCTGTACAGTGGGTATGTCAGCAGAGCAGCGAAGGAAAGAGGAGGAGCGCGACCAAGACATGGCGCATCTTAAAACACAGTTAGATCTCCTGACAAGGCACTTGACGTCAGGAAATATAGAGAAGGTACAAGTTGTGGGTTCCCAAGGTATGGAGACTGAGGAGGCCAATTACTTGGGGGGTTTCCAGGCCAATGGCCAAGGAAACCAAGGTCGGAACTATCCAAACCACTATGAGAATGGTGGTTACAAAACTCGCGACCAAGGAAGCTGGAGGAACAACACCGATAGAGGTGGGTTGTATATACCACCTGGCAATCGGGACAAAACTGGCAGCGAAGCTGAAACGTCCAAACTTGAGAACATGATGGCGAAGATGCTGCTCAAGGTGGAGTCGACTGACTCTGGGGTAAAGGCAATGCGGAATGAGCTATCAACATTGAGTCTGGTAGTAGAGTCACACTCAACCGCGATCAAGCAACTGGAGCAGCAAGTGGGTCACATCTCGGCATCTCTAAACCCAAGGAAACCAGGTACTTTGCCGAGCGACACCACCCATCCGAAAAATGACGCAAGCTGTATGGCGATCACCACAAGAAGCGGAAAAGTATTACCGGAATCACATCCGGTAATTCATGTTCAAGGTGATAGTGCGGATGATGAAGAGGCGGTAGAGGAGGAAACTCCAAAGCCCGCGGAGAAACGCAAGGAAGCTGAAAAGCTTCCAACTATGATGCCTCGACCACCACCCCCGTTCCCACAGCGTTTGAAAAAGAAAGCTGACGATGGTAAGTTCCTGAACTTCATGACCATGTTGAAAGAGATTTCAATAAACATACCATTGGTGGAAGCGCTGGAACAAATGCCCGGTTATGCCAAGTTCATGAAGGACTTGATTACAAAGAAGCGGACGGTAAGTTTTGAGCCGGAAGACAACCTCCATCACTGCAGCGCTATTTCCTCTAGATCGTTAGTGGAAAAGAAGGATGATCCAGGTGCGTTCACTGTCCCATGTACTATCGGGAAGCTCAACTTCGGGAGAGCTATGTGTGATCTTGGTGCTAGTATCAATTTGATGCCGCTAGCAGTGTATGAAAAATTGGGTTTGGGAGCTCCTAAACCAACGTCCATGAGAGTGATGATGGCGGACCGTTCAGTAAAGCGACCCGTAGGGATATTGTCTGATGTGCTGGTCAAGATTGGTAAGCTTATATTCCCGGCCGACTTTGTGATCTTGGATTGCGAGGTGGATTTCGAAGTTCCCATAATCTTGGGACGACCGTTGCTAGCTACCGCGAGAGTGTTGGTTGACATGGAGAAAAATGAGCTGACCTTCCGATTGAACAATAAATTGGTCAAGTTCGATGTGTCCAAATTGATGAAGCAACCAAGTGACATGAGGGTGGTCGCGGTCATCAACACCATTGAGGAACCTCCTGCGGATGTGCACCTTGAGGAGAAGTGTCTGGTTGAAACTCTAGCTGTTGTAAGAAGGATGGTGTGAGAGAGGAAACATGTAGAGGAAGGCGGTGAAATTAAATCGAGAAAACGAAAACACCGCAAGAGAATCTGCAAAGAAAGAGCGAAGAAGTTGTCGCGACTAGCGATGGAGCCCAAAGAGGAAGCTGGAACGCCACACTCCATCGAGTTCTCTTATTTTGGAGACCCTGGCGGTCTCCAACATCGTTCCGGAATTTAAGTCATATCGACTTCACAGGTATTCCTTTATTCTCACAGTTTTTAGCTTTCGCATATATGCATTGGGGACAATGCATGAGTCTAAGTTGAGGGTGTTGGGAAACCTGTGAGTCACCACCGAGGGTTTTTGTTGCCGATTTCTTTTCCCTCCGGTGTGCTATCTAGTAGAACCGGCATGTTTAGGTTGTTGTTTTAAATTTTTTTTTTTTTTTTAGTATCTATAGCAAGCATGAGTTGTTCTTGTCCAAAAACGAGGCCCCTTGAAAAATTTTCTGGTTTTGAGCTTATGTTGAAACGATTGACTGTCTGGATCTTTGTATGTCATTGTGTGAATATGATTAGAATGAGTATGCTTAAGCCGAGCGGTTGTTTGATAGTTGGTAGCGATATAGTTTCTTGGTGCTAAGAGTGTGTGAGATTAATTGTTATAAATTCTTACTCTGTGCATGCATCTAGAACTTGCCCGGTCTATTTTGTTAAGTTTGAAGTTGGTTGCTTAGGAAAGGATCGCAGGCCCTTTTTGATGCAGTCCACTTAGCCTATATGACCGTCCAAATACAAATAATCCCTTTTGATCCCTGTTTGAGCCGTAATTGACCTTATTCTTTCAATAACCTGTCACCATTCCTGTTTAACTTTGAATCCCTATCTTGGCCCTGGTCCTTCCTTGGACATCGTGCACCTCAACGTAGGCAAAACAACCTAAGTTGAGGGTGGCTACTATAGAGGTAAACCCTGTTTTGGCCCTGGTCCTACCAATGGACATTGTGCACCTTGACGTAGGCAATCAGCCTAAGTTGAGGGTGGCTACTACAGTGGTAAAGGAGAAGAAAAAGAGATGGAGATGATTGTTGTTGAATAGAATGAAAATCCGGGTGTGCGCCTAAGAAAAATAAAAGAAAAATAAAGAAAGATGAAAAAGATCGAAAAAGAAACAAAAAGAATTGTCAATAAAGAGGCCACACCTGTATCTAGAATCAAGGAAATAAAAAGGTGAATAAGGATGGATAAAGTGAAGTTATGTGGTGATAAGATGTAAGTAGTTCCAAGGAGGGCTTAGTCACTAACCCCTAAATGTATCATGCCTGCACCCGAAGCCTCATTACAAGCCTAAACAAGTCCTGTAGTGATCCTGAGTAGCTTTCTGAAGAACCTAGAATAGTAAGGGCAAGCCTATGGTATATGTGCATTAAGGGCAAGCCTATGGTATCGCATGTGCATTGTTTGAAATCATTGTGAGTGTGAGCGCTTACCTAGTCCCAAATCTTGTGTGTGGGATTTCTTTGTGGTGAGAGCACCAAGATGTCTATATTGTCTATTGATTGTTAGGATAGCTGCGTATGTGTATGCATAATATTCTATCATATCGGAATGACATGTTTGGATCCTTGCAAGTTAGTGTTTCATACATTTGTGTGCTACAAGGGAGCTTGATTTAATTTAATAAGTTTGAATGACCATGAGTTGCTATAGACATGAGTTTGTGTTCTTAGTAGAGTCGTATTATTGTTTTATGTTATGTTGCTGGAGGACAAGCGAACGTTTTAAGTTGAGGGTGTTGATGTGACGCTAATTTACGTCACTTTCGACTCCTTTTTACTAAGAACAATCGTACGTTTTCAAGCAACCATTGTTGTTTTTGATGTTTTTATGTTGTATTTGTAGGAAATGGAAGCAAACACGACAACGGAAGAAAATACGAGAAAAACGAAGTTCTGCCTAAGAGTGACGGCCTGAGTGACGGGCCGTCACACATGTGACGGTCCGTCACTGGGACCGTCACTCCAAGGCAGACTTCCAGGCGGCACCACTGCCTAGCAGTGACGGTCCAGGCGACGGTCCGTCACCCCTGGCCGTCACGCTTAGGCAGTGACTCAGTCGGCGACCCGCGTTTTTGGGGATTCCTAGCCCGTTTTGGAATTGGTTTCTATTACTCCTATAAATACCCCATGTTAGGTTATGTTAAAGGTGTCGAATATTATTTTAAATTATTCTCCCATTAGTTTAAACAAGTTTTTAAGTCGTTTTTGAGAGCAACAACACGTTTCCGGATTCTTGATTTCGTGTTCTTGATTCTTTCGTGAGTTCTTGGTATTTCTTGCTCTTGGATATTGGAAGATTGATTGTTTCATTATATTGTAAGACTTTTCTTCCCTTTATTATGAATACAACTATTTTCTCTTATTTATCGAGCATGAGTAACTAAAACTCCCGCAACTAGGGTTGTGGGAGCCATGGAAACGTAGCAATATAGATTCCGGGTAGCGTTGGGTTCGATATATGTATTGTCATGTTGTTAATCATTCAATTAGACACGTTTTCTAGTGGTTGCAAACATTAGAACATGCCTAGGTTTAATTTGCTTGAGTAAAGAAGTTAAAACCGGGAAAACTTGATTAACGACAAGGATTCGAGACTACCAACTCTCGTCTTAAAGATTAATGCCGTAACTGGATTAGTCTACTTGATGTTAGGATTGAGAGCTAAAAAGCACATCCTTTTGAGATCGAAAGAAGATAAAAGGAAATTTGTTTATTTGGTCGAGAGACGTTTAGACGATACAATTGACGCAATCACATCGTGACAAGCATATAGAAAGAACCCGGTTAAGCCTAGAATCGACATTGTTACAACGCCATGGTGAACACATCCCTAGTTCATTCTCTCCCACTGATTATTTCCATAAGTTAATTGTTTATTATTGTTAGCGATTTGTTCACACAAACCCCCCCCCCCTTTATTTACTGGAAACGATTGACGACTAGTCATATAATTCACTAAAGATTTAATCTTCACCATATTCTCTGTGGGATTCGACCCCAACCTTGTTGGGTTATATATTTGACAACGATCGCATACGCTTCTTAAATTGAGGTGTAGTTTGAGCGTTATCAATTCCGCCGGAAGCACATATCACACAAAATCCATGGACTATAACACACGAAAAAACCGAAAAATCCCTATTTCCCGTCCGGGCCACGTTTGAAATCCTAAAACCCCACGTTTGCCCCTCCGAACCAACAAGCGCCATTAAATAGGTCCTCGCGGACGCCCAACGAAAAATTTCGGCCAAAATTCCGACGGAAGCACATATCACACAAAATCCATGGACTATAACACACGAAAAAACCGAAAAATCCCTATTTCCCGTTCCGGGCCACGTTTGAAATCCTAAAACCCCACGTTTGCCCCTCCGAACCAACAAGCGCCATTAAATAGGTCCTCGCGGACGCCCATGAAAAATTTCGGCAAAAATTCCGCCGGAAGCACATATCACACAAAATCCATGGACTATAACACACGAAAAAACCGAAAAATCCCTATTTCCCGTTCCGGGCCACGTTTGAAAACCTAAAACCCCACGTTTGCCCCGCCGAACCAACAAGCGCCATTAAATAGGTCCTCGCGGACGCCCACAAAAAATTTCGGCCAAAATTCCGCCGGAAGCACATATCACAACAAATCCATGGACTATAACACACGAAAAAACCGAAAAATCCCCATTTCCCGTTCCGGGCCACGTTTGAAATGCTAAAACCCCACGTTTGCCCCTCCGAACCAACAAGCGCCATTAAATAGGTCCTCGCGGACGCCCACAAAAAATTTCGGCCAAAATTCCGCCGGAAGCACATATAACACAAAATCCATGGACTATAACACACGAAAAAACCGAAAAATCCCTATTTCCCGTCCCGGGCCACGTTTGAAATCCTAAAACCCCACGTTTTCCCCTCCGAACTAACAAGCGCCATTAAATAGGTCCTCGCAGACGCCCACAAAAAATTTCGGCCAAAGTACCGCCGGACGCACATATCACACAAAATCCATGGACTATTAACACACGAAAAAACCAAAAAATCCCTATTTCCCATTCCGGTCCACGTTTGAAATCCTAAAACCCCACGTTTGCCCCTCCGAACCAACAAGCGCCATTAAATAGGTCCTCGCGGACGCCCACGAAAAATTTCGGCCAAAATTCCGCCGGAAGCACATATCACACAAAATCCATGGACTATAACACACGAAAAATCGAAAAATCCCTATTTCCCGTTCCGGGCCACGTTTGAAATCCTAAAACCCCACGTTTGCCCCTCCGAACCAACAAGCGCCATTAAATAGGTCCTCGCGGACGCCCACAAAAAATTTAGGCCAAAATTCCCCCGGAAGCACATATCACACAAAATCCATGGACTATAAC
>QJPP01007014.1:0-55383 GCA_003996215.1 Jaltomata sinuosa | reverse complement strand
CAGTAGGCCCGAAGCCAAACCCACAGTAAAACATGGATAAAACCTCTTTATATGCATGGAAATGGTATGATCACACACAATAGCTGCCCCGCAGCTCACAATCAACCTATCGACCCTGCACAGGCCCACAGCTACTCAGCAAGCATAACCAGCCTAGAAGGATAATTCTATGTCCGGGACTCGCGGACATTCCCAAAAATCCCACCTTCTATGTTCCAGAGTCAACAAGGCCTCGCAGGACTACAAGGGTAAATAAAATATACCGGCAAATACTACAAATAACGGAGAAACAAAAATAGGCGGATATGGATAAAGCGGTCAAGGTCTGTGGTACCAACCTAATAAACCAACCCAAGGATGCCCATTGATACACTTTTATTTTATATATACGGAGTCTAGGGAAAATAAACCGTAACCTACCTGTCGTCCGACGACAAGCTGCTAGAACAGCGATGTCCAAGCTCGAACCACTCCGAGAAAATCCAAACTAAATCGGAATCGGATTCGGATTTGGGACGGAATAACTTGACGTAGATAATTGATTTCCTTCCCGGTGATCCAATAAATTATCAAGATCTTGCTTATTGGAATCAACTTTTAACGTGACAAGTGAATGATGTACTGTGGTAATTTTTGCACCACAATTATATTTCAAGGAAGTATTATCAATCGTTGGCAGCAATTTAGCAAGCAAGTGCTAATTGCTTAAAGTGAGTTGGCAGCAATTTAGCAAGCAATTGCTAATTGCTTTAAAGTGAGTTGGCAGCATATTGATAGGATTAGTGGCTATCTTAGGTGTCATAGTTAGTGCAAATACATGTTGTGCTCCTCTCCACCACTTCCACGTGGAAGTGGTGGTGCCAACCTAATAATATATATCTCGTTATATATATATTCGGGTATTTCGTAAATTCATGGTAAAATAAATATAATATTTTAAATATACCATAATCATTAGAAAATTATTTCGAATAAAACCTACTATCTTATAATAATAAATTTTAACATAACTAAATTTACTATCTCCGTTAAAATATTACGGAGTATAAAAACTTTATAAAATAAATACGTCTACACTTATATCGTATCAAATATATTTTTCATAAACCTTTTAAATATTTTGAAAAGGCAATAATAATATAATTTTTACCAAATTCAACTTTTAAATAAATATTTCAAATACACGCACGATGCTAATAAAGTTCTTAAGTTTAGGCTCGTATTTCGCCTACGCACGATTTCGATATTCAAGAATTCTCTCGGGATCC
This sequence comes from Jaltomata sinuosa, assembly GCA_003996215.1. Taxonomy (NCBI): domain Eukaryota; kingdom Viridiplantae; phylum Streptophyta; class Magnoliopsida; order Solanales; family Solanaceae; genus Jaltomata; species Jaltomata sinuosa. The sequence continues at coordinate 54,115 of QJPP01007014.1, read as the reverse complement.
TCCCTTATATTTTATCACTGTTTTGGAACTGAAATGGCATCTTAAAACGTGAAGTCGAGGCTTAAATCGCGTTTAACCCGACCCGGTTTGCGACCCGGTTCGCAACCCGTTTTCTGCCAGACAGTCCGCGGTAAAACAGTCATAACTCTTTACTCCGAGATCAGTTGGACGTGAGGTTTTGTGCGTTGGAAACTAGACTCGTAGACCTTCGATTTGGTATTTCGGAGGACTTCTAACTCTTTATATATTGGGAGAAAATCCCTGAGACATTTGACCCAAAGTTTAGGAAATTTGTTAACGAACTTACGATAACTTTTGTCGATTTGCTTGACTTCAAACTTAGACGTGGAAATGACCGGAAGGGTCATTACACTATAATAGACAGACCCTGGGTGACTCTTAATTTAGGATGAATCACAAATAACCCTTCATGGCCTTGCTTAATGACATGACCTGGATAAAAGAAAGGTAACCAACCTTACATGACCCATAGCCTCCTACTTATTAAATGTTGTGCACAACACATTTATAACCAAGAATCAACTAGACACGGTTTGCAAGCTACCTAGGATATGACGTTTCTTAGATACAAATTATGTTATGCCCCAACTTCAGGATAAAACTAGCACTTGATGCCAACTTAGACCTGAGCCAACCCTTGGTTGACAACTACACTTCTAGCGTAGTACCAGTCACTAAATAAAGAAAAAAAATAAGTATATCCAGATTTAAAATTAAGCTATCAGCCGACAAGGCCCCTGTCAACATAACCTATAATAAACTCAATTAATTCCAGTAATTTATACAGAACAGAAACTAAATCTTGTGTGGGCCATCGAGGCCACCATGATATCTTGAAACATATAACTAAACATATATACACATATACGATCAACACGGATAGGCTTTTGTGCTATAAGGACAAAGCAACAAGGCCAACATAGGCGGTAACACATATTTATAAATACCAAAGTCTACAAGCCTCTAAGGGTAATAAACTTTGCCAAGACATTGCCCTGAACTATCTAAATCTACTAATAGATTAAAGTTACAAGCCTCAAAAACTCTAGAAACTCAAAAATAAAGGAGCTAGAAACCTCGATGGATCTCGACCATGCTATTAGAGGGCCTATGTTGTTCTCTATCAGGACCTTCAGGCATTAATGCAGGACTCCCCCATGCTTAAGGCGTCAGTACAAAATAATATACCGAGTATGTAAGGTAACTGAAAGCTAAAATTAAAGCTAATGTCATAAATGCATTAAGTAATCAGATAAGAGGGTCAAAAATAGTCTCAGTGTATTTACCTGCTCTTGAATCTATAAATAGATGAAACTAATATCATAAGTACTGTAAATACTCAAGTAGGGAATCTGAGATTAGCTAGAATGTACATACATGTTCTTTACTTAAGCCTTACAAACCATAACTAACAGAGCAGTTTACTTCCCTGAATCGAGCTAACTAATATAATCAGATAATGAAATACTTGGGGAAGAAGATCAACAATAATCATAATACAGCCTAACTACTCCTAATACAAATAATACAGTAATATTCAAACAATGAACTAACCCAGCCCCACAATCTCCTGAGGTTTCCCAGAATCTAGATAACTCTAAAAGAAACTAAATGGCCCTGTAGGCAATTTGTGTGTCTTTATAGACAAGAAGGCAAGTGAATATCTTTATAACCCCGAAGGCAATTGTATATCTATATAGCCCTAAGGCTCTATGTAATTAAGCACAAAAGGCTCAAGTATCTGTATCTAAGTACACAAGATTCTTGTGTGTGTATATATATATATATATATATATATATATATATATATATATATATATATCTGATCACTCAAGGATCATGTATCTGATCTAGTCTCGTAGGAAACTAATTGGCCTATAGGCCTCAATCTATCCCTTTTAGGAAATAATTATAGCTTGTGAGTGAACATGCTTCATTATAGCCCTGTAGGCAACTCTTTGGTCCGTAGGACTCAATCTAGCCTCTATAGGCAAACATTATAGCCCGTGAGTGAACATGCTTCATTATATCCCCATAGGAAACTCTTTGGCTCATAGGCCTCAATATTGCCCCTTTAGGCAAAAATTATAGCCCGTGAGTGAACAAGCTTCATTATAGCCTCATAGGCAACTCTTGGGTCTATAGGCCTCAATCTAGCATTTTTAAGCAAATGTTATAGACTGTGAGTGAACAGGCTATATTATTGCCCCATAGGCAACCTACATATAGCCCCAAAGGCACAAGTAAAGTCCCTAAAGCTAACCATAATAGTCTCGAGGGCAACAACAAACAATCAAATAACCTAAGTCATGAAAGTACTCAAGCATCCCCATAGGTGAGCAAGATGAGCTAAAGCAACCCATACAAGTAATGTAAGTCTTGTCTAGCACGAAGTCCCTATCTATTGAATAAGAGCCCCAACAAGGGATAAATACATCAACTCAATCAGCCAACACAATCAATCAATACAACTATAAATAGCTTGTCTATAATATACCAGCCATATCGTTGTAGGCTATAAGGAATCATGCCAAGAATAAAGTATAGCCTTAACATATCTTTTTTGACAATTTCCAGTTATCAATCAACTTCTGCCCATACTTTCATAATGCTACAACACTTCAAGATCTCAGTCAACACACAAGAATATAAGGTACTATGACAATCTGATAAAAGATACAAATTTCTACCATAAAATACTACACGAGGTCTAAAGTAGCTATAAACTGATAAAAAAAGCTTTTTACCTTGCTATACATCCTCGAAACAGTACCATAAACACCCTATATAGCCAATATTCTTATTTTCTAACACCAACAAAGCTATAACACAAAATTAATGGGGTAAACTATACAAAAATGATGGGTTTGTAACATAGAGAAACTTTCATTAAGCTTCAATCTCGAGATAATGGAGATATATGGAGTATTACTAATTTGTTTGCTCTGTTTTCCTGGGTTTTCTTTTGGAAAAAGACAAAATTATACAAAGAAGGTGGGTCTTTATAGACCCCCACCTGACCTGGGACCCGCCCCCACATTCCTGCTGGTGCAGTCCCACAAAAATACAAATATCTCACTATTCCAAAGTCATATGGACAAATGGCTAAGTGCATTAAAAATTAGACTTGTAAATCTTCAATTTTGTAGGTAGAGAACCATCTACATCTGTCACAACCCAATTTCTCAAGTCAGGATGGCACCTACAACTCCCCTGTAGGCAAACCAATCCCCGTAGCCCGGAATGGTTAGTAATGGGCTACTAATGAATCAAAGAACGTACAAGATAGAGTAATAAGCAGAAGAATATAAAGAAGACACAACAGGAAGGAAATCCTAAAATATATATATACGGAAGCTAAACCATCCCACGACCTTGTATCATTGTATAGAAGCCACTACTAAATATGCATAGTAGTAGAGGGTACAAAATGAGAATATACAACCGTCTTTGAATAGCAAAAGAGTACATAGTACAAAAGAAGAGATAAAGCCAAGCCCCAGCCATCAGGATCTTACCCTAGGTCTCGGATGCCTAAAGGCTGCACGAGTATCCACGCGATCAACATCGATAGCTAGCACTAGGATATGCACTAGGAAGATGCAGAAGTGTAGTATGAGTACCAATTGCAAGACAATGGGTACCCAGTAGGCATAATAGGCCGACTGAACGCATATAAGATATAAAATAAGCATAAAGCAGATAATAAATAAGTAGTCACACAAGCAAACATAGTAAAACACATGGAAACTAGCAACAAATAGAAAATAAGGAGAATAGAAGTATAATATGTTAGCCACAGAAGGTACATCACAGAACACAGGTGAAAGAATAGAGAACGCACCTAGATCCTTGCAACAATAATGTATACAGAGAGTTTAAGAACATAGAGGTATACCAGTAACCTCAATAAAAAGGGAAAGAAGGAAAAAGCAACAAACATAATCATGCTAATAGTATAATTCACAAGGCAAGGATGATCTGAAGGACAAACTAACCAACAACTATAATACGAATGAGTAAGCTAATCTACCTACAATCTCAATGGGTGCCCATACACCTGAGGAACATATGCAAGTGAAAACAAACCCTCTAGCATCCTATACTACTAGAGCGTACACTGAACAAATAGCAAACAAGGATGGGAACGTGCAAACAATGAATGATATGCTATGAAATGCTTATGGTACCGTATGCACCTCCTCCGGCAGCCATAGGCCCATCATGTAGGACCCATAGAAGGCTTCCCCCGTATACCTCTAGTCCCACGTATACACATTCTCCAGAACTCTCGGCTCGTAGCGCTAGTCTGGATTGGCAAGGTCCATGGAGATCTCTGCAACCACATACAACTCTCAATATCTTAATAATCATGCCCAGAATCTATCTGGGTCTACAATCAGTAGAAAAGTTATATCTAGTGCTCTGGCCCATCCAAGCCTAGTATCGTATCAAAATCAGTAGAAAACAGGTCTAGCCCTTTGGCCCAGCCGAGTCTAGTATCAGTTCCAAATTAGTGTAAAATGTGTCTAGCACTCCGACTTAGCCGAGTCTAGAATCAGTGTGAAAACTCATCATAAAATCTCTTTTACTCCAAGAAGATCCATAAAATCAGTTTAACTCCACTTTTAAGCCATTTATAACTGAAAATGGGTCCTCAGGGCCATGCAAGGCTTAGAAAATTGTGATAGTCAGGCCTGCAACCATTATAGTAGTAAATTAATGCACAGGCTCAATCCGCTCTATAATACATATAACCAGCTCATATATAAAAAATCGATGTTCGAGACTCATAAACATTTGCCAAATCCCAACATCTATGGTCCAAAGGCAAATACAAAGGCCACACAGGTCCACAAGGGGTAATACTACAAAATGAGTTCAAATAAACGTAAGAAAATAAGAAGGATAAAAGGAAAGTAGATAAGGTCTAGAGTGGAAACCTAGTAAACCCAACCCAAAGATGCTAAGTAGAACAATTGTATTTTATATACGCAAAGTCTATAGTGGGTAAGCCATAACCTACTTGGCGTCCGATAATAAGATGCTGGGAAGCCAAAGCCTGAACTGCTCCAAAAATCCCTAAATAGCACTCAAACTACTATGAACATAATATACGCATCAAAACAAAGCTAACGACACCTATATTTCTTAAAAATTTAGCCAGGTCAAAATATGGGTCAAAAGCAGGCCCGTAGGCCTTGCATTTTGAAACTGGAATCGAAAACTACTACGAGGTCTCCCATGCTACCAGGGGCGCATGCTAAAAAATTATACTACAACAGACAAGGGAAAAGCTCAAAACAGCCCTTGAACTTCAAGAGCAAAAATTTGGTATCAAATGATGAAATTATGGAATTTAAGGGAGGGAAACATATCATTGAAGGTGGAGACTTGATCACGGGGACGAAAATGATCACCCCAATGCTTGATAATGAACTCAAAGAGGATTTGGAGCTTAGAGCTCGAGAGACAATGGTGTAAATAAGTTTGAAACTAAGAACAATGAGGAAGAAAGCTTCTTATAATCTTGTAGCACTAGGCGCAGGCACGCCCAAAAGTGTCGCAGGGGCGCCATCGCCGTGGCGGGTGAGGGAGCACAGGCGAGCCCCTTGCTAAACCCACAAGGCACCACAGGTGCGACACCTAGGTTGCAAGCTCAACTGCACAGGTGAGGCCAAGGCACCACCATTGTGCCATACTAGAAAATAGCAGTAACCAGCTGCTAACTGAACTCAAAACCAATTTAATCGCACACTCGGGGAATATTCCAAACCTCGCGTACACAAACCAAAGATTCCACCCAATAATATATGGCATTCCAGACTCAATAGAATTAATAAAAATCACAATGGAGATCATTTTGGAGAAAAGTGGGCCTCACGCCCAACTAGCAAACCTTAACCACAATGGAACCCAAAGATCAAAAAATGAGTCCAAAAGCCTCGGGACCCAAACCAAAGGTCCCTTTAGCCCAAAGTCAATATTATAGAGCTAATAGAGTGGATGAAATTTCTATCTGAGGCTGTCTTCTCAAAATGTTGACCAAAGTCAAACTTTCAAGACCAACTGGCCTGAATTCATAGAAAAGGAGATAAAACCATATCGAAAGCTCCTACAATCCAACCAAGGGTCAAACTAGACCAAAGTTCACACTCCAAAGCTAATGGAACTATCAGAATTTGATTCCAAATTTGATTCTAAGCACGTTAGCCAAGAATGTTTACTAAAGTCAATGATTTCCTAAGTTAAGGCTCTAAAACATGAAAATAGTCATAACAACCTAATGAACGGCCCGAGAACCAAACCACTAATTCCAGTAAGTAATAAATAACTTGGGGCAGCTACAGGTAAGCTCTAAAAGTACAAAAAAATCAAAAACGCAGAAATAACCAGAAGGGTCATTACAACATCTTTATATATTAGGATAAAACCTCTGAGATATTTGTCTCAAATTTAAGAGAATTTATTAAAGTAACTTACGATAACTTTTGCCAACTTTTATTTTGCAATTGCTTGACTTCAAAACTTAATATACGACCATTATGAGATTAGAATACCTCATAAAATATCCATCCTGACATATTAAGCAGCCTTAGTCTTACCCCAAAAGTAAATATTAATTTAAATATTCAAATGGATGAGGTCTTACACACACATACACACACACACACACACACACACACACACACACATATATATATATATATATATATATATATATATATATATATTATGCACATTAATGATGGTTTTGCAGGAAAATATTTTAGCGATTTGTTTGATCACCAAAAAAATTGATTATAAATATTAAGTTATTCAAGATAAAATCTGAGGTACGTAAAGACTATTTCTTTCCTTTTTGGCATGATTCCTTGAGGTATACAAGTTTCGGGTCCAATGTGTTATCAAAGAGTCGATTGTAAACTCATATCTGATTATGTCAGCTATGTGTCAAGTTGGGGAGTAAGAGGTGATTATATATATGTTATGATAATACTTTGATGAATTATATAGTGAGTAATCATAAATAATAAAAAAGGGTACACAATATATTTGTAGAAGTGTATAATTAAGCAACATATTAAATGTAGATATTTAGTGTCAAGTACTAATGGCATGATTGGATTTCATTTATAATAATTTTTATGCATTGTTATACACTTGTTTAAATATATTTAATTGTATGTGAAGAATGAATGTGAGTAAAAAACCATTATCATTGTACGCATATCTTGATAAGTTTAAATTAATCTAGTAGCTGACTACATAGAGTAAAAATAAAAAATTGATGTACAATGTGTTTTATTAGAGTACAATGAAACTTTCAGGAAAAACTTAATGTGATGGTATGTAACGACCCTCCTAGTTATTCCTACGTTTATGCTTTTTTGTACTGTTGAAGGTTGCTTGTAGTGGCCACAAGTCATTTATGGCTTGCTGGGATTAATAGTTCGGTGCCCTAGCCGCTCGTTTGGTCTTTATGGTTGTTTTCCTATTTTAGCTCTTTAACTTAGGAAATCATTGATTTTAGTCAATATTCTTATCTAACGTACTCAGAATCAAATTTTGACAGTTTCATTAGCTCGAGAGTGTAGATTTTGGTCTAGTTGAACCTTTAGTAGGGGCATGAGAACTTCCGGTGTGGTTTGGTGTTTCTTTTTGTGTTTTCAGGCTAGTTAGAATTAGAAGTTTAACTTTAGTCAACTTTTGATGATCAGAGCATCATATTCCAAATTTGACAATTCCATCAACTCTAGAATGTTGAGTTTGGGTTAGGTAGGTGGTTGGTTCGGGTCCCGAGTGAGCCAGGCTCATTTAGGGTGTTTGGTGTGTTTTAGCTAGTGTTGACTTTGGTCAACATTCCTTCGAAACAACCTCATATTGAAGTTTCATTAATTTTGTCGAGTCCAAAACGTCGTTTCCACTCTAGTAGCATGTCTGGTTTGGGTGTATTGGGCTCCGATTATACCCGGAACACACTATGGAAGGTTTCATCTCAGTTGTTTTTTCTGTAGCAGGCATGTTCTCAGTGCCAATGGTTCCAAGGTAGTGCAATAATGCTAGCCTGCCGCCCACCTTCAGCGCCGATAGCGCCCTGCCAACGCGATAACACTAGTTAGTGTGCCTGCCTACCAGCACCGATGGTGCTCATTTAGCACGATCACGAGCACGTGTGCCTGGGCCTCCAGTGTGATGGTGCCTTACCAGCACCAGCCCACCTGACTGCCTTCAGCTCCTAGCCATTGCCTATGGCGCCAGCCTACACCTAGGCCTATATATTGTCTTCTTCACAATTTTCCTGCCATTTCTCTTTATTTCTCTAAACGAATTTACCAATTGGCGCTTAATCTTGCTTCCCTCTTTGCTTGGTAAGTCTTCTTCTTCCCCAAATGCTTATTCTCTATAAGCTAAACCTCCATTGTTATATCTTCCTTAAGCTTGGGGTTTTGTTGGTTGTAGTTGCTTAATTTGGGATTGTTTGTTTGGGGGTTGCATAGGTTTAATCTCGTGGGCTTGCTTCCTCTCCTCGTGGTAGTTGAATTCTTTCTTTTCAGTCCGATATTTCTTCTTAAATTCCCTCTTTGATTCCTTGGTTTGCCAGGATGTTTTGAGCCCTTTTTGTTGGCTAAATCCGCTCAATTTCGGAGCATGCAGTCATGGGAGTGTCAATCTCATCGTGCACTTTTTTGTTTTCAGTTTAGGGTTGTGGGCCCAATAGGACCACTTGTGACCTGAATTATGACTTGATTATACTTTTAGCAGTATGGGTATTTTTAGCTTTGTTTTAATGCATAGATTATGTTTATGATAGATTGACTGTTGTTCGGGGCCTCTTGGAGCAGTTCAGGCTTTGACGATGTTGTTCTAGCAACTAGTCATCGGATGACAGGTAGGTTACGGTCTTCCCTATCTTACACATTGCGTATATAAGCTATAATTGCATTAATTAGTATCCTTGGGATTGTTATTCTAGGTCGGCACCTTAGACCTTGTCCGTCTCTTTTGTCCGTATTATTTCCTATGATGTATGTAGTATTTAATATAGTATTGTAATATTACCCTTGTGGCCCCGTGTGGCCTTTGAATAAGCCTTTGGACCATCCTGGACATTGAGATGTTAGTTTAGGCTAGATATCAATGTTGTAGAGCTGATTGTGCTTGTACAGGTCTGATAGGTTGATTGTGAGTCATTGGGCTATTGTTTGTTTGCGATCATATCATTCATGCAAAGGATTTTCTGCATGTTCTACTATTGTTTTGGCTGCGGGCCTACTATAAATGATTTTCTAAACTTTGCATGGCCTAAGGGTTCATTTTCGGTATAAATGATTATGAAAGGATTTGAAACTGACTTGATGGATCTTTTTGGAATAAATGGGATATTATGATGATTTTATCACTGATTTCATAATGATACTAGATTTGGCTGTTCCGTAGTGCTAGATATGTTTTTACTATGGATTTAGACTCGGGTACACTCTAGGCACCCTTTATTGTGATTTTTAGATTACTACTACTGATTTAGACACGGATAGACTCCGGGCATGTACTATGAGATTTCAATCACTGATTTAGACCCGGATACATCCCGAGCAGTTATACTTTGAGATTTTGCATTCTATTTTAGTATGTGGTCGAGGACTTCCATGGACCTTGCCGATCTGGACCAGGAGCTATATGCTGAGTATGCCGGAGGAGGGGTATATGGTACAGTTTAAGTATACGGTGAAGTCTTTCCATGGATTCTACCCACTAGCCTATAGGCATCAGAGGAGGTACATACAGGGTTACTATATGTAATGATCCTTCTAGTCATTCTCGCGTTTACGCTTTCCTTGTGTCGTTGGAGCTGAGTATCAAAATCGTGCGATAGTGATTCGCAATTGTGTGACCTTAACCTTCGTCTCATATCCAAGGCTTGCGAGCTTAAATTTGAGAATTTTATTAACATCGCCTGTATTTGAAAATATTTAATTTAAAAAGTTATATTTGTATTGCCTCCCTAAACTATTTTAAAGGTTTATGAAAAATACTTTGATATGATATATTTGTGTATGTATTTATTTTACAAGAGTTTTATAAGTTATTAATATTTTAACGGAGATAGCAAACTTCGTTATGTTGAAAATTATTATTATAATATATTAAGTGTCATTTGAAATAATTTTCTATTAATTGTGATATATTTAAAAAGTTATATTTATTTTATTACAAACCTATGCAATACCCGAGTATATATATAACGGGGTAAAAATTTTCAAGAGGGTGCCACCTCCACCCCACGTGAAGGTAAGGGAGGTGGACAAACATTCTTCACTTTTGTGGTGGCAGCATTTCCACCCTTAAAATTTTGTAACTTTTAACTAATTAAGTTATAGTAATTTTAAATCTTTCCCTTTTAAGACTATCATACACATAGGAGCTTATAGGCAGATAGATGACTCTTTAAGCTCTCTCACAATTTTCTTCGTAAACGCAAGGTACTGGGAATTTTCTTTTCATTGATTTATTTTCTTACAAAGTTAAATTATTTATCATTCGCAATTAGCAAGTCACGTGAAGTACATACTCACGCTAGAACGAGCTTTAGTGGGAGGAAAATAATTTGATACCTTATTTGAGTCCCCAAAGAAAAATCGATTATCAACGTCATGTTATTCGAGCCCGAATTTGAGTGTGATTTTTATTTTGGAGCTTCTCAGAGTGTTTCGGGCTTGGACATCATTTTTCTCGCAGCTTGTCATCGGACGACAAGTAGGTTACGGTCTAACTCCTCTAGACCTCACATATATAGGATAAATTGTATTAATGGGCATCCTTGGGGTTGGGTTTATTAGGTTAGTACCACAGACCTTGACTGCTTTATTCATGTCTGCCTACTTTTGTTCCTCCGATGCTTATAGTACTTGCCGATACGTTTTATATACCCTTGTAGTCCTGTGAAGCCTTGTTGACTCTGGAACATAGAAGATGGGTTATTGGGAATGTCCGCGAGTCCCGGACATAGAAATATACTTCTAGGTTGGTTATGCTTGGTGAGTTGCAGTGGGCATGTGCAGGGCCGATAGGTTGATTGTGAACTACTGGGCGGCTATTTGTGTAGATCATTCATTTCCATGCATATAAAGAGGATTTATCCATGTTTTATTACAGTTTTTGCTTCTGGCTTACTGGAATTATTTTCTAAACCTTGCATGGCGCTGGCAGTCCATTTTTGAAAATGAACTGAAAATGGTTTGATTTAACTTATGAATCTTCTTGGGGTAAAAGAAGGAAAAATTATGATTTCTATCACCAATTTTACTATTAACGCTAGACTCGGCAGGGCCGGGGTACTAGTTGAGTTTCTTACTAAACCAGGATGATTTTAAGCTCGGTCAGACCGAGCATCCGAGATGACTTTTTACTGTTTAGACCTGGTTATGCTCGGGCACCCTTGGAAGGGTTTTTGAGATATCTTCCCACTACTTTAGTCCTGGATAGGGTCTGGGCATGCATATTCGAGATTGGGTCTCTATTACGAACCCGTACTTGCGTCCGGATGACATGTTTTGATAATAAGATTTAGTATGGGGTCCGGGACCTCCATGGACCTTGCCATCCGGGCCTGGGCTTTGGGCTGTATATGCCGAAGGGAGGTTATACAGTGGAGTAGAAATATACGGGCAGTGTTCTTCTATGGAACCTACCTGCTGGGCCCAATCGGCACCGAAGGAGGTACATACAGAGTTTCTATCCCACCCTAAGGTTATCATGCATCATATCATCTAGTGTTTGAGGTTCCACCCTTGTTTGCTGTTTGTTGAGTGTACTCTCCGGTTGTATGGGCGACCGGAGGGTTTTGTTTTCACTTGTTTGCATTCCTCGATTATATGGGCGGCCGGGGGACTATAGGTAGCCTCTTGTTACTTATTCGCGGTGTTATCCCCCATTACGGTTATGCTTATAAGATTATATATGGTTAAATTATTACTTATTGGATTTGTGATCGGTATGAGTAGTTGGGTTATTGGATCCTGTTTCCGAGCATGCCTACATTTATTTTTCTCTTCCTTTCCTTGTACTTGAGGTTACCAGTATACCATCCATTTCTTAAACTTATTATGTATATATTGTTATTGAAAAGGTCCCTGGTGCATTGTTTCTTGCTTACACCTGTGCTTGTTGTGTATATATATTCTACCTGCTAGCCTTGTTTGTTGTTCTGTTGACTTCCCTCTGGGCTAGTTCCTGTGTACTTTTCATTTATCTTTGTGACTACTTGCTTTTATTTCGTTTGTTACTATTCTTTTATCGTATATGTGCCCAGTCAGCCTATGATGCCTACTGGGTACCGGTTTCTTTGCAATTGGTGCTCATACTACACTCTGCCTCTTCTGGTGTAGATCCTAGTGTGGGCCATCACCGTTAGATCACTATGATTCATGCTCGGATATCTTTTGGGGACAACTTCAAACTGAGGGTGAGCTCTTGGCGATCAGAACTTAGCTTTTGTTTATCTTTTGTTTTATGTACTATATTATCATTCGGAGACATCTGTATATATTATTTTGGATTATTTGTACTCCTTATATGTAGTTCTGGCTCTATACTATGATACTAAGTTTTGAGGTTTGGTTTAGCTTCCACATATATATATATATATAAAGTCCTGTTGTCCCTTTTCTTTACTTATTTTCCCTTGCTTCTGCATATTTATATTGTTCTCCCATTTAATTGGTTGATAGTAGCCCATTACTAACTGTTCTGGGCTACGGGGTTTGGTTTCCCTCCTAGGGGGTTGTAGGTGCCATCATGACCGAGAAATTGGGTCGTGACCGCTTGGTATCAGAGCCTAGGTTCACCACTGTCATCGCTATAGGAGCCAATGTCTAGTAGAGTCCTGCGGATCAGGGCGGAGACATCCGTACTCAATCTTTGGTAGGCTACAGTGACATCTTAGAAAATATGACTCTTTTATTGCTTTTGTATCGTGCGTAGGACCCTTGAAGTTTCTGGAAATTTCCTTTGTTCTACTTCATTCTTCCGTAGATGGTTTGTACGAGAGCATCGGCATTAGGCGTAAATAATCCTCCGACTCCAGCTAGCGGTCAAAGACGCCCCCGAGCAGCAGCACCTGCTAGAGCTTCTAGAGTGGAGATAGAACTTGAGCATGGGTGTGAGCAAGAGTCAGTTTTCGAGCAGTAGCATGTGGACTAGGGGGCAGCCCAGGTACCACCAGCTCCAGTGCCAGCCTCAGCCCCAGCTCAGTCTTTTGTTATTTGGGTTTACTATTACAGCTTTTAGGTATGATTGCAGAGCGACCTTCTGAGGTAGCACAAACATCCGCTCAGGAGGCAGCCCTGGAGGCATAGAGTTTAGGAGCGCAGCCTGCTACTGCGGCTCCCCGTGCGTAGGTCATTCCGATCCCATTAGTTGCACAACGTCTTTCTCCTCGCCTAGCTATGACAGAGTCAGAGCAGAAGGCATTGGTTAGATTTTTGAGATTAGCACCACCGAGACTTGATGGTACGTCGGGTCAGGACCCGCATGATTTTGTTACTATGTGTGAGAAGATACTACACCATATGTGTTTGTTGGAGACTCACGGAGTCGGGTATACTACATATCAACTGGAGGGTCCAGCTAAGTTATGGTTGAAGGCACAGGTTGCTTGAAGATCTTCTACATCGTCTCCTTTGACCTGGTCTGAGTTCTATGAGGTCTTTATGGATAAGTTTCTGCCTCAGAGTAATCGTGAGCATTGCAGGTAGCAGTTTACTCGCCTTATGTAGGATTCTATGGCTGTCTCATAGTATAAGACCCATTTTCATCAGCTAGCACCATTTGGAGCTATGATTATTCCTACCGAGGCAGATAGGATTCGTAGATTTGTATGGGGTTTGAGGCTAGAGATTAGGCAGCCAGCTGAGATATTGGTTGCCGGTGGTCTGTCATTTTAGGCTATCATAGACTATGCCTGTACTGTGAAGGACTTACAGTGATATGATCAGGGAGCTAGAGATAAGAGGCCTCAACATTAGGGTGGCTACAGTGGTTCCAGGCATGGTGGTAGAGGTTTAGGCTAGTGGGGCTGTGGATATTATCCACAGCAGCACCAGGGTCAGTCCAGCCGACCGGTTCAGGCTTTATTTCAGAATTCTGGTAGTACCCAGGTTGAGCAGGGTCACAGCAGCCATCAGGGCTATAGAGGTTAGTCTTCGAGGGTTACAACTTCTGGGGCATCAGGTCATAGTGGCCATATGGGATCTGCTGGTTCAGATCGACCGAGTAGGTCGTTAGAGGCTTGTTTTACTTGTGGTGTGATTGGTCATTTTGCTAGAGATTGCCCCCAACAGGGTAGAATTCAGTCGGCCGAGCCTTTACGAGTAGTTCAGCCTCCGGCTAGAGGGGTGGTGGTCAGGGTAGAGGTGATTCTCTGCATATCAGAGAAGATGGTAGGGATGGTAGTCAGGATGGTAGAGGTCGTCATTAGTTCTATGCGGTCCCTGGGAGATCGGAGGCAGAGGCCTCAGATGTTGTGATTACATATACGATTTCTATGTGCCATCAATATGCTATGGCTTTATTTGATTCTGGATCCACTTGTTCATATGTATCTTCCTACTTTCTGTCTTTTTTGGGGTTGGCTATTGAGCCATTATCTGATCCTGTTTCTGTTTCGGCCCTAGTAGGAGATTCTTGAGTAGTGGATTGGATTGTGAGATCCTGTGTGATATCTGTTGGTGATTTGGACACTTGAGGTGATTTGATGATACTCAATATGTTAGATTTTAATGTGATATTGGGCATGGACTGGTTATCCCCTCACTGTGCAGTTTTGGATTGTTATGCCATGACCCTTACCATAGCCATGCCTAGTGTATCCATTGTTGTGTGGCAGGGTTCTATTAGCCATGCACCATATGGGATCATCTCTTGTATTTGAGCTAGGAAGTTGATTTCCCGTGAGTGTTTAGCTTATCTAGCATATGTCCTAGACACTAGTGCTGACCCTTCGTCTTTTGAGTTTGTTCTTGTGGTTAGCAACTTCCTAGATATGATTCCTATCGACCTGCCAGCCTTCCACCTAAGAGAGATATTGATTTCGCTATTGAGTTAGAGTCGGGCACCAGGCCCATTTCTATTTCTCCTTACCGTATGGCTCCTACAGAATTGAGAGAGCTTAAGGAGCAGCTCTAAGATCTATTCGCTAAGGGGTTTATTAAACCGAGTGTGTTGCCTTGGTGTGATCCTGTTCTTTTCTTAATGAAGAAAGATGGGTCGATGCGGATGTGTATTGATTATCGGCAGTTGAATAGGGTGACAGTGAAGAATAGGGATTCGGTGATGAGGATTGATGACTTATTTAATCAGCTTCAGGGTTCAACCATGTTTTCGAAGATTGATTTATGGTCCGGCTACCATCAGTTGAGGATTAGGGCGGAGGACATCCCTAAGACAGCATTCAGGACACGTTATGGCCATTATGAGTTCCTAGTGATGTCTTTTGGGTTGACTAATGCCCCCGCAGCCTTTATGAACATGATGCACAGGGTGCTTGGGTCGTATTTAGACTCATTTGTGATAGTTTTCATAGCCGACATCTTGGTATACTCGCGGAGTAGGGATGAGCATGAGCAGCACTTGAGGATTATACTCCAGACTTTGAGAGATCATCAACTTTATGCCAAGTTCTCAAAGTGCGAGTTTTGGCTTGAGTCAGTTGCATTCCTAGGGAACGTGGTGTCTAAAGATGGGATTAGGGTTGATCCAGGGAATATTTTAGCGGTTTGTGATTGGTCGAGACCTACTACTTCTATTGAGGTCTGTAGCTTTGTATGGTTAGCAGGTTACTATAGACGGTTTGTTCAGGGAATTTCTTCCATACCAGCACCCTTGACTATGCTGACTAGGAAGGATGTCCCATTTCAATGGTCGGATCAGTGGGAGGATAGCTTTCAGAGGCTTAAGGCCTTATTGACTTCATCTCCAGTTTTGACTTTACCAGTTGAGGGTCAGAGCTTCTCCGTGTATTGTGATGCTTCTAGAGTTGGTCTTGGTTTTGTGTTGATGTAGCAGGGTCGAGTGATAGCATATGCGTCAAGGAAGTTGAAGGTTCACGAGCACAACTACCCCACTCATGACTTACAGTTGCCGGTGGTAGTTTTTGCGCTCAATATCTGGAGGGATTTCCTATATGGAATTCACTGTGAGATCTTCACTAATCACCATAGTCTTCAGTACATTACGAGTCATCGAGAGCTAAACTCGAGGCAGAGAAGATGGATTGAGTTGCTGAAAGACTATGATTTAACTATTCTGTACCATCCGGGCAAGGCAAATGTGGTAGCTGATGCCTTGAGCCAGAAGGCGGTGAGTATGGGTAGCCTAGCTTCTATTTCAGTTTCAGAGCGACAGTTGGCCTTGGGTATCCAGTCCTTGGCTAACCATTTAGTTAGGCTTGACTTATCGGATCCTAGCAGAATTCTCGCCAGTATCGAGGTTCGGTCTACTTTGATTGATAAGATTCAGAGCCATCAGTTTGAGGATCAACGATTGTGCGATTTTCGTGATCAGGTTTTTCGGGGTGAAGCTAGTCGGGCTACTCTAGATTCAGATGGGGTTCTGAGGTTTGATAGCCACCTTTGTGTTCCGAGGGTTGGTGATTTGATTCAGTTGATTCTTCGTGAGGCACATTGTTCTAGGTATTCTATCAATCTTGGCACAGCCAAGATGTATAGAGATTTGAGGCAGCTTCACTGGTAGAGTGGTATGAAGTGGGACATAGCAGAGTTTGTATCTCAGTGCATGAACTGTCAACAGGTGAAATGCAAGGACATGAGACCTGGTTGTTTGATGCAGTGACTTCCCATTCCTGAGTGGAAGTGGGAAGGGATTACTATGGATTTCATAGTTGGTATGCCACGCACTTCTAGGGGTTTGACTCCATTTGGGTGACTGTTGATCGACTGACTAAGTCAACGCACTTATTGCCGATTTAGACTACTTACAGTGCAGAGAGGTTAGCTCAGATTTACCTTTGGGAGGTTCGGTTGCACGGGGTCCCAGCTTCTATCATTTCACACTGCAGCACTCAGTTCACATCTCAGTTCTGGAGGGCTATTTAGCGAGATTTGGGTGCAGAGTTTCATCTTAGTACTACTTTCCACCCTCAAACAGATGGCCAGTCCAACAGGACCATTCAGGTCCTGGAAAACATGTTTTGGGCCTGTGTTTTTGACTTTGGAGGTTCTTGGGATCAGTTTGTGCCTTTGGTAGTGTTTGCTTATAATAATAGTTTTCATTCGAGTATTGGAAAGGCACCTTTCAAGGCTTTGTATGGTAGGTGTGTCAGATTGCCAGTTGTTTGGTTTGATGGTTTGTAGTCTAGGCCATAGAGTACATTTTTGCTTTGAGATTTCTTAGATTAAGTCCGAGTGATTCAGGACAGACTTTGGGCAGCTGAGAGCAAGCAAAAGAGTTATGCTGATCAAGTCTTTGTGCCTTGGAATTTAGTATTGGTGACTTGGTATTTCTCTGTGTATCGCCCATGAAGAGCGTGGTGAGATTTGGTAGGCGGGGCAAGCTTAGCCTCAGGTACATTCGGCCGTTTGAGATTCTCTATAGGGTTGGTAGTATTGCCTATCAGTTAGCCTTTCCTCCGATGTTTTCAGCTATACATCCCGTATTTCATGTTTTGATGTTGTGCCGGTATGTTCCAGATGAGTCTTATGTGTTGCATTGGGATTTGGTTCAGTTGGATGAGAGCTTGTCCTTTGTTTAGCATCTCAGACATATGCTAGATAAGCTAAACACCCACGGGAAATCAACTTCCTAGCTCGAAGACAAGAGATGATCCCAGATGGTGCATGGATAATATAACCCTGCCATACAACTGGGGTTACACTGGGCACGACTATGGTACGAGTCTTGGCATAACAATCCAAAACCGAACGGTGAGGGGATAACTTGTCCATGCCTAGTATCACATTAAAATATAACATATCGAGTATCATCAAATCACCCCAAGTCTCCAAATCACCAACAGATATCACACAGGATCTCACAATCCAATCCACTACTCAAGAATCTCCTACTAGGGCCAAAACAGAAACAGGATCAGATAATGGCTCAATAGCCAACCCCAAACAAGGCAGAAAGTAGGAAGATACATATGAACAAGTGGATCCAGAATCAAATAAAGCCATAGCATATTGATGGCACATAGAAATCGTATATGTAATCACAACATCTGAGGCCTCTGCCTCCGGTCTCCCAGGGACCGCATAGAACTAATGACGACCTCCACCATCCTGACTACCATCCCTACCATCTTCTCTGATATGCAGAGAATCACCTCTACTGTGACCACCACCCCTCTAGCCGGAGGCTGAACTACTCGTAAAGGCTCAGCCGACTGAACTCTACCCTGCTGGAGGCAATCTCTAGCAAAATGACCAATCACACACAAGTAAAACAATCCCCTGACAACCTACTCAGTCCGGAGGAACTAGCAGATCTCGTATGGCCACCATGGCCTGATGCCCTAGAAGCTGTACACCTCAAAGACTGACCGCTATAGCCATGATGGTTGCTCTGACCCTACTCAAACTAGGTACTATCGGATGTCTAAAGTGAAGCCAGAACTGATCAGTTGGACTGACCCTGGTGCTACTGTGGCTGATAACCTCGGCCCCACTGGCCTGAACCTATACCACCATGCCTGGAACAACTGTAGCCACCCTGATGTTAAGGCCTCTTATCTCTGGCCCCCTGATCATATCGCTGTAAGTCCTCCACAGTAAGGGTATAGTCTGTGATAGCCTGAAATGACTGACCACCGGCAACCAATATCTCAGCTGGCTGACTAATCTTTGGCTTCAAACCCCATACAAATCTGCAAATCCTATCTACCTCGGTAGAAATGATCTTAGCGCCAAATGGTGCTAGCTGATGAAAATGGGTCTCATACTCCGAGATAGTCATAAAATCCTGCATAAGCCTAGTAAACTGCTCCCTGCGATGCTCACGATCACTATGAGGTAGAAACTTGGCCATAAAGACCATATAGAATTCAGACCAGGTCAAAGGAGGTGATGTAGAAGATCTGCAAGCAACCTGTGCCCTCCACCATAACTTAGCTAGACCCTCCAGCTGATATGTAGTATACCGAACTCCGTGGGTCTCCAACAAACACAAATGGTGCAGCATCTCCTCACAGTAGTAATAAAATTATGCGGGTCCTGACCTGACGTTCCAGCAAATCTCGGTGATGCTAATCTCAAAAATCTACCTAATGCTTTCTTCTCTGACTCTGTCATAGCTGGGCGAGGAGCAAGAGGTTGTGCAACTGATGGGACCGGAATGACCTCTACACGGGGAGCTGCAGTAGAAGGCTGCGTTCCTGAACTCTTTGCCCCCAGGTTTGCCCCCTGAGAGGATGTCTGTTGGCCTTTTATCTCCTGAGTCTGTTCCTGTAGTTAGAGACTTCCTAGACGTGTTTCCTACCGACCTGCCAGGCCTTCCACCTGAGAGAGATTTTGATTTCACTATTGAGTTAGAGTCGGGCATAAGGCCCATTTCTATTTCTCCTTACCGTATGGATCCTGCTGAGTTGAGAGATCTTAAGGAGCAGCTCTAAGATCTGTTAGCTAAGGGGTTAATTAGACCGAGCATATCACCTTGGGGTGCTCCTATTTTGTTTGTACAGAAGAAATATGGGTCGATACGGATGTGTATTGATTATCAACAGTTGAATAAGGTGACAATGAAGAATAGGTATCCAATGCCAAGGATTGATGACTTGTTTAATCAGCTTCAGGGTTCAATCGTGTTTTCGAAGATTTATTTGAGGTTCGGCTACCATTAGTTGAGGATTAGGGCAGAGGACATCCCTAAGACAGCATTCAGGAGATGTAATGGCCATTATGAATTCCTGGTGATGTCTTTTGGGTTGACTAATGCCCCCACAGCCTTTATGAACTTGATGCACACAGTGCTTGGCCCGTATTTGGATTTATTTGTGATAGTTTTCATAGATGACATCTTGGTATACTCGCAGAGTAGGGATGAGCATGAGCAACACTGAGGATTATACTCCAGACTTTGAGAGATCATTGGCTTTATGCCAAGTTCTCAAAGTGCGAGTTTTGGCTTCAGTCAGTTGCATTCCTAGGGCACGTGGTATCTAAGGATGGCATTAGGGTTGATCCGGGGAAGATTTCAGCGGTTTGTGATTGGCCTAGACCTACTACTGCTACTGAGGTTCGCAGCTTTGTTGGGTTAGCAGGTTACTACAGACGATTCATTTAGTGATTTTCTTCCATAGAAGCATCCTTGACTATGCTGACTAGGAAGGATGTACCATTTCAGTGGTCAGATCAGTGTGAGGATAGCTTTCAGAGGCTTAAGGCCTTATTGACTTCATCTACAGTTTTGACTTTTCAGGTTGAGTGTCAGAGTTTCTCTGTGTATTGTGATACTTCTGGGGTTGGTCTTGGTTGTGTGTTGATGCAGCAGGGTCGAGTGATAAAATATATGTCTGGGAAACTGAAGGTTCACGAGCGCACCTACCCCACTCATGACTTAGAGTTGGCGGTGGTAGTTTTCGCACTGAAGATCTGGAGGCATTACCTAATGGAGTTCACTATGACATCTTCACTGATCACCGTAGTCTTTAATACATTATGAGTCAGCAAGAGCTGAAATTGAGGAAGAGGAGATGGATCGAGTTGCTGAAAGACTATGATTCACTATTCTCTACCATTCGGGCAAGGCAAACATGGTAGCAGATGCCTTGAGTTGGAAGGTGATGAGTATGGGTAGCCTAGCTTCTCTTTCAATTTCAGAGTGACCGTTGGCCTTGGACATCCAGTCCTTGGCTAACCATTTAGTTAGGCTTTACTTGTTAGATCCTAGCAGATTCTCGCCAGTATCGAGGTTCGTTCTATTTTAAATGATCAGATTCAGAGCCATCAGTTTGAGGATCAATGATTGTGTGATCTTCATGATCAGGTTGTTCGAGGTGAGTCTAGTCGGGATACTCTAGATTCAGATAGGGTTCTGAGGTTTGATAGCCACCTTTGTGTACCGAGGGTTGGTGATTTGTATTCAGTTGATTCTTCATGAGGCATATTGTTCTATGTATTCCATCCATCCTGGCATAGCCAAGATGTATAGAGATTTGAGGTAGCTTTACTGGTGGAGTGGTATGAAGCGAGATGTATCGGAGTTTGTATCTCGATGCTTGAACTCTCAACAGGTGAAGTTTGAGCATATGAGATCCGGTGGTTTGATACAGCGACTTTCTATTCTTGAGTAGAATTGGGAAGGGATTACTATGGATTTCATAGTTGGTTTGCCATGCGCTTACAGGAGTTTTGACTCAATTTGGGTGATTGTTGATCGGCTGACTAAGTCAGCGCACTTCTTGCTGGTTCAGACTACTTACAGTACAGAGAGGTTAGCTCAGATTTACCTTCGGGAGGTTGTTCGGTTGCATGGGGTCCCAGTTTCTATCATTTCAGATCGTGGCACTCAGTTCACATCTCAGTTCCGGAGGGCTATTCAGCGAGATTTGGGTAAAGAGGTTCAACTTAGTACTGCTTTCCACTCTCAGACAGATGGCCAGTCCGAGAGGACCATTCAGGTCCTGTAGGACATGCTTCGAGCCTGTGTTCTTGACTTTGGAGGTTCTTGGGATCAGTTAGTGCCTTTGGCAGAGTTTGCTTATAATAATAGTTTTCATTCGAGTAATGTCATGGCACCTTTCGAGGCTTTGTATGGTAGGCATTGCAGATCGCCAGTTTGTTGGTTTATGGTTTCGAGTCTAGGCCACAGAGTATACATTTTCTTCGAGATTCCTTAGACCGAGTCCGAGTGATTCATGATAGACTTCGAGTAGCTCAGAGCAGGCAAAAGAGTTATGTTGATCGTAGGCTTCGTGCCTTAGAATTTAGTATTGGTGACTTGGTATTTCTCTGTGTATCACCCATGAAGGGCTCGGTGAGATTTGGCAGGCGGGGAAAGCTTAGCCCCAGGTACATTGGGCCATTTGAGATTCTCCAAAGGGTTGGTAGTGTTTCCTATCAGTTAGCCTTACCTCCGATGTTTTCAGCTATACATCCCGTATTTCATGTTTTGATGTTGCGCCAGTATGTTCCAGACGAGTCTCATGTGTTGCATTGGGATTTGGTTCAGTTGGATGAGAGTTTGTCCTTTGTTGAGGAGACGATTGCCATACCAGCCAGAGATGTTAGGAGGTTGAGATCTTGGGAGATTCTAGTTGTGAAAGTTCAGTGGAAGCATCATCCGGTCGAGGAGGCTACCTGGGATACCGAAAGAGATGTGCGAGCTTAGTATCCGCAGCTGTTTGAGCCTTCATGTACTTCCTTGTCCTTGACATTCGAGGACGAAAGTCCTTTTTAGTAGTGGATGATGTAATGACCCTTCTGGTCATTCCCGCATTTATGATTTCCTTGTGTCGTAGGAGCTGAGTATCAAAATCGTGCGATACTGATTCGCAATCGTGTGACCTTAACCTTCGTCTCATATCCAAGGCTTGCGAGCCTAAATTTGAGAATTTTATTAACATCGTGCGTATTTGAAAATATTTAATTTAAAAGGTTATATTTTTATTGGCCTCCCTAAAATATTTTAAAGGTTTATGAAAAATACTTTGATATGACATAGTTGTGTATGTATTTATTTTACAAGAGTTTTATATGTTATTAATATTTTAACGGAGATAGCAAACTTCGTTATGTTGAAAATTATTATTGTCATATATTAGGTTTATTTGGAATAATTTTCTATTAATTATGATATATTTTAAAAGTTATAT
The DNA here is from genome assembly GCA_003996215.1 of Jaltomata sinuosa. Lineage (NCBI taxonomy): Eukaryota > Viridiplantae > Streptophyta > Magnoliopsida > Solanales > Solanaceae > Jaltomata > Jaltomata sinuosa. The sequence goes on along the minus strand of QJPP01007014.1, from coordinate 31,266 downwards.
TTATTTTATTACGAACCTATACATTACTCGAGTATATACGTAACGGGATAAAAAATTTCAAGAGGGTGCCACCTCCACCCCAGGTGGAGGTAAGGAAGGTGGACAAACATTCTTCACTTTTGTGGTGGCAGCATTTCCACCCTTAAAATTTAGTAACTTTTAACTAATTAAGTTATAGTAATTTTAAATCTTTCCATTTTTAAGACTATCATACATATAGGAGCTTATAGGCAGATAGATGACTCTTTAAGCTCTCTCACAATTTTCTTTGTAAACGCAAGGTACTGGGAATTTTCTTTTCATTGATTTCTTTTCTTACAGAGTTAAATTATTTATCATTTGCAATTAGCAAGTCAATTCGTGAAGTACATACTCATGCTAGAACGAGCTTTAGTGGGAGGAAAATAATTTTATACCTTATTTGAGTCCCCAAAGGAAAATTGATTATCTACGTCAAGTTATTCAAGCCTGAATTCGAGTTTGATTTTTGTTTTGGTGCTTCTCAGAGCATTTCGGGCTTGGACATCGTTGTTCTCGCAGCTTGTCATTGGATGACAAGTAGGTTATGGTCTAACTCCTCTAGACTTCACATATATAGGATAAAATTATATTATTGGGCATCCTTGGGTTGGTTTATTAGCTTGGTACCACAGACCTTGAACGCTTTATTCATGTCCGCCTACTTTTGTTCCTCCGATGCTTGTAGTACATGCCGATATATTTTATTTACCGTTGTGGTCCTGTGAGGCCTTGTTGACTATGGATCATAGAAGGTGGGTTATTGGGAATGTCCACGAGTCCCGGACATAGAGATATCCTTCTAGGCTGGTTATGCTTGTTGAGTAACTATGGGCCTGTGCAGGGCCGATAGGTTGATTGTGAGTTGTTGGGTGACTATTTTTGTTGATGATTCATTTCCATACATATAAAGAGGATTTATCCATGTTTTACTAGGGTTTTGGCTTCGGGCCTACTGGAATTGTTTTCTAAACCTTGCATGGCCCCGAGGACCCGTTTTCAATAAGAAATGAACTGAAAATGGTTTGATTTAACTTATGAATCTTCTTGGGGTAAAAGAAGGATCAATTATGATTTCTATCACCAGTTTTACTATTAACGCTAGACTCGGCAGGGCCGGGGTACTAGTTCAGTTTCTTACTAAACGGGGATGATTTTAGTCTCGGTCTAATCGAGCATCTGAGATAACTTTATACTCTTTAGACCCAGTTACACCCGGGTTTGAGATATTTTCCCACTACTTTAGTTCTTGACAGGGTCTTGGCATGCATATTCAAGACTGGCACTCTATCTTAAACCCGGACTTGCTTCCTAATGACATGTTTTGATACTGAGTTTTAGTATGGGGTCCGGGACCTCCGTGGAACTTGTCGTCCAGGTCTGGGGCTTTGGGCTGCGTGTGCTGGAGGGAGGGTATATGGCAGAGTAGAAGTATACAGACATTGTCCTTTTATGAAACCTACCTGCTGGGCCTGATCGGCACCGGAGGAGGTACATACAGAGTTTCTATCCCACCCTGAGGTTATAATGCATCATATCATCCAGTGTTTGAGGTTCCACCCTTGTTTTCTATTTGTTGAGTGTACACTCCGGTTGTATGGGCGGCTGGAGGGTCTTGTTTTCACTTCTTTACGTTTCTCGGTTGTATGGGCGGCCGAGGGACTGTAGGTAGCCTCTTGTTACTTATTCGCAGTGTTATCCCCTGTTACGGTTATGCTTATAAGATTATATATGGTTAAATTATTACTTATTGGATTTGAAATTGGTATGAGTAGTTGGGTTATTGGTTCCTGTTTCCAAACATGCCTACCTTTATTTTTCTCTTCTTTTCCTTGTACTTGAGGTTATCGGTATACCATCCATTTCTTAAACTTATTATGTATATATTGTTATTGCAAGGGTCCCAGTTGCATTGTTTCTTATTTACACCTGTGCCTATTGTGTATATATATTCTACTTGCTAGCCTTGTATGTTGTTCTGTTGACTTCCCTCTGGGCTAGTTCATGTGTACTTTTTGTTGATCTCTGTGACTACTTGCTTCTATTTCGTCTGTTACTGTTCTTTTATCTTATATGTGCCCAGTCGGCCTATGATACCTACTGGCTACCGGTTGCTTTGCAATTGGTGCTCATACGACACTCTGCCTCTTCTGGTGCAGATCCTAGTGTGGAAAATCGCCGCTAAATCATTGTGATTCATACTCGGAGATCTTTTTGGGACTACATCAGACTGAGGATAAGCTCTTGGCGACCTGAACTGAGCTTTAGTTTATCTTTTGCTTTATGTACTCTATTACCATTCAGAGATATCTGTATATATTATTTTGGATCATTTGTACTCCTTATATGCAGTTCTGGCTCAATACTTTGATACTAGGTTTTGGGGTTTGGTTTAGCTTCCATATATGTATATATAAATTACAGTTGTCCCTCTTCTTTACTTATTTTCCCTTGCTTCCGCATATATATATTGTTCTCCTATTTAATGGGTTGATAGTAGCCCATTATTAACTATTCCGTGCTACGAGAATTGGTTCACCTACTGGGCGGTTGTAGGTGTCATCATGAATGAGAAATTGGGTCATGACACTATCATATCGTGTCCATCATATAATATCAAATCATGCATATTATATTTAGATCCACCCTTGTTTTCTATTTGCTTTCTGTACGCTCTAGTAGTATGGGATGCCAGAGGGTTTGTTTTCACTTGATTGTGTTCCTCGGGTGTATGCGCCCATTAGGACTGTAGGTAGATTTTATTACTTCTATCTTATTGTAGAGCTTGTTATGGCCTTCGATTATTGGTGGTTTAGCGGTTGCTATCCTAGTGTAGTACTTTTTAAAGGCTTTCGATTATTTATGGATTAGTAGAGTTTATCTTGTAGAGGCACTGGTTTTGTGGCCTTCTTAGAACTTGTGAGTAGCGGATTCCATTTTATCCTGGTACTTGTTAATGGCTTTTTGATTCCTGGTGGTGTAGATTATTCTATCCTAGAGTGGTATTTGTGAGGTTGTTTTCTATCTATTCTTATCTTTAGAGTGTGTTTAGCCTAATTTTGTTAGTTATATTGCTTCTAGCATGAGTATGTTTACTTGCTTTCTTCCATTACCTTTTTACTTGAGGTTACTGGTATACCGCCATTCTTCTTACATTCTCCCTTTATTTATATTGTTGATTGCAAGGATTCAGGTGCGTTCTTCTTTCCTTTACATGTGTTTTGTATTATACATATCTTTTGTGACTAGCATAGCATGATTGTGTTCTCTTGATCTTCTATCAGTGCTAGTTTACATGTTCTTTTTATGTTGTTTCTGTGACTACTTTCTTGATTATCTGCTAATTGCTGCTTTTATATTTTATATGCACTTAGTCGGCCTATGATTCCTACTGGGTCTCCCTTGCTTAGTAATTGGTGCTCATACTACATTTCTGCATCTTTCTGGTGTAGATCCTAGTGTGAGATTTCACCGTTTACCCCGTGGATTCTCGTGTAGCTTTTGGATACTCGAGACTAGGGTGAACTTATGATGATCGGGGCTTGACCACATCTTATATTTTGGCACTCCTACTTTTTATTTATTCGGAGATAATTGTATATTCTATTTTTTTACTCCGACTCTTTATTTATTCGGAGATAATTGTTTATTCTCTTTTTTCTCTAGCACTTGTATTCTATTATAGGCTTACGTACTATCAATACCAGGTCTTTGGGTTGGTTTAGTTTCTTCTTATGTACATTCAGGTTGTTTGCTTCCGCGTTATTCTATTTTATATCTGCTTCTGCTTATTTTTTCTTATTATGTGTGTTGCTTAGGTAGTAGCTCATTACTAAATGTTTCAGGCTATGGGGATTGGTTTGCCTACTTAGGGGTTGTAGGTGCCACCATGACCTGAGAAATCGGGTTGTGACATGGTATTTACAATTGTATATTGCTCATGGTGTTACTATATTCATGCATTTCTTTTATTATTATATATTATGTGATCTTGTTAACCTACATAGTAGTTTACATACTTTTAGACATCATGATGGTTTTGTTGGCCCGCATAGCAATTTGTGTCTTTCTGTTATGAACTGCTGAGTTAGCTATGATTGTTTTTATTGTATGATTTGTTTAATGTTCTCTCACACATATATACATGGTGCATATGCATTACATTTTATTCCCTTGAGGCTGGGATTAGGGTGTACGCCTAACCATATGTATTCATGCCCTTGAAGCTTGGATCACAGTGTAAGCCTACACCACATGTATTTTATTCCTTTGTTAATGGGATTGGGGTGAACGCCTATATCAAATGCATATTTCTTGCTTTCTCCTTTTAGACTATTGATCGGGATATTCACTTATATCGCATTGCATTGCATTTTATATTATTGTGTATTATGGCATGAGGCTATTAGGGTTAGTTGTGTATGGCACTTCAGAGGTGTAGTGTGTTATTGGTGCTATGGTAATATATGATGGGTTAGAAGTAGGGATATTTGGCTATGAGTTGTTGGTAATAGGTTTTTCGTATTGTAGTTTCTATGGTTGGATGATATAAGGTAGAGTCAGGTATGGGTGTCTCGGGTTGTGATCTGTTCTGTATTAGTTGTATTGCATTTATTATCATGTGATTGTGGTTGGAACCTTCCAAGCTTACGAGGGCTCGAGTAGGTTGTTGTTTGATAGTTAAAATACTTGTTATATGTGTGATTTGCATCAAGGACAGGAGAAGTAGATATTAATTACACATGTAGTGTTGTTTCTTTGAGCTATTGATTCTATGTAGATTAAGCCTATTATATTATGGTTTCAGTATCGGGTAGTACTATTTATATTATTATGTCGCCTTGCATACTTAATACATTATTTTGTATTGATATCCTAATTGTCTGGGGGTGCTGCATTTATGCCTGCAGGTTATCGAGTAGATATAGATCCATGTTGTGTATTGTTGAGTTTAGGTGATGGTTGGTACACATTGTTAATTTTGGAGTTGTTGAATCTGAAGTCTTCTATTACTTTGTATAGTATATGGGTGTGTCAGTGCCCTATCTTGACTAGTTTTTATTAATTATTCATCTTAGAGGCTTGTAGACATCTGTTGTGGGTTTGTGAGTAACTTGTGGCATTGTTGGCCTGGTTGTCAGTTGTATTCTCAATTTTTGGCCTTGCCTACCTCATGTATATGTATGTGTATTGGGCTGACTTCCGCGCAGTTATTATATGAAGCAACCTTGTCGGTCTTCTTTGTTGTTATTTTTACTTCTACATAATGAATGTTTTGTGTTGTTCGGGCCTTGTCGGCCCCAGCTTGTTGTAAGTTGTGTTATCTAGTTGGGTTTCAACCAGTTTGCTCATTAAAGTGAGGCATCGGGTATCGATCATGCCTCACTTGGTTTGGGGAAGATAAACTTGGTATCGGAGCATGGTCATATCCTAGGGAGTCTACAAGTTGTGTCTAGTAGAATCTTGCTTATGGGTTTATTGTGCACCACACTTATAATCAGAAGGATACATGACATTTTAAATTGATTTCCATTCTTTCATCACCCAAATCATGCTATGGATTTGAGTCCTAAGAGTTGGGTAATCAAAATTTTTCGATAGAGATTTGCAATCATTAGACCTTAGCAAATCTTGTGTGAAGGTCGATTCTAATTCGAGGCATCATAGCATTTCCAAGGATAGAGTTTTTTGTGTTGAGGTAAGTTGTGGCTTCTGATGTGAGTCTGTATCATCGACGACTGTGTCGGGCCCAATGAGTTTTTGGTAGCTGCTAGCAGCCTTGTGATGCATGTAGCTTTTTTGGGTTGTTTTGTATATGTGGTATAGTCTGGTGTATTGGGGAGGTTCTTTTAGAAATTTCAGAAGCTTCTAGCCTTAATCTTGCAGTTTATTTCACATTCGAGGATAAATGTTCCAAAAGGGGGAAGGATCTAATACCCTTGGTGTTTATGGTATACCCTGGGTGTTTAAAGTTATCTTTTGTCCCATATCAAAGGCTTTCGAGCCTTAATTAGAGAGTTTTATTAACACCACGCATGTTCCAGAATATATGATTTAAATTAGAATTTGGAAAAAAAAATTATTCCCTTCCTAAAATATCTTAAATATTTATGAAATTTTTTTATTTAAGATATACTTGCGTATGTATTTACTTTTATAAGATTTTTATAATTTATTAATATTTTAATAAAGATAGTAATTCTAGTTAACTCGAAAATTATTATTATATGGGGTAGCCTTTATTCAACATAATGTTTTATTAATTTTCATATATACAAAAAGTTAAGTTTATTTTATTACAAACATATGCAATACCGGAGTACATACATAATGGGATAAGAAATAATAATGTGTTAACACCTCCACTTCCACATGGAAGTGGAGGGATAGGCCAACACTTGGATGATAATTATATATGAGGTTACCTTCAATTATTAGGTAATTAATGTTAGGTCATATGATAATTGGAATCATTGAGCTCTTACGACAAGATTGCTCGGGGAAAAAATACTTTTAAAAGAATACAAGTTTATATACAAACCTATATGAGTAGTTGTGATTGTACATTGATTTTTTACTCGGTAACTTTTTCATCTCCTTCCTTATATCATTTTTATATTTTTCAGATGTTGGATAATTTCTATTTCATAATCAATATGAACATTGTCGTTTCTAAGAAGGAGCTTTCCTTTGCACCTAAAACTGACCTTAGTGCTTGAAATGACCCTTCCGGTCATTCTTGCATCTTTGCCTTCTTTGTACTATTAGAGCTTGAATGTAGCGGCCCCAAGTCATTAGTTGAATAGCTCCGCTCATTTGTGTTCGCAGGACCTCAGATGCATTCCCGAGGGCCCGCCGCTTGAAAATTTTCCCTTGGCATATTGTTGTTGTTGTTGGCTGTGTTGTGGCCCCAGGACGCCGCCTGGGCCGCGCCTGCGCCTGGGCATCTCACCTGCTTGCCGCTCGCCTGGGCATGCCAGCGCCCCAACGCCTGTGCCAACATCGTAGCGCATGTGCCCTTGCGCCTCAGCGCCCGCCATGGCGCCTGCACTCCTGCGCATTTCCTGGCCGCTGCTGCGCCTCGGCGTGGCAGCTTTAAAAAGGCTGCCAGCTTCTCTTTCCCCTTCATTTATAATAATCCCAAAATCGATTCCCCCATTAAAATAGCTCATAAAACCACAATTTTCACACCTTGATCATCCCAGCTACTTGAAGGCTATTATTTTCACCATCCTTGAACGTTTATTGACTTCTAAATTGGGAAAGTTGCCTCTTTAAATTCCATTTTCCTACATTGATTTCTCTCTTTATACTCCTTATTCTTGGGTTGTTTTGAGCCCTATTGCTGGTCCATTTTTGCTCAAATTTTGAGCATGTTCTTCTGGGAATGTGGGGAACACCATGGTATTTTTCATTTTTGGCTTCAGGTTGCGACACCCACAGGCTCGCTTGTGACTCGGATTTCAACCTGCCTATGTATCTAGCATTATGGGTATCATTGACTTCATATTGACACGCAGAATATTATTTTTATAGTTTGTTCATGATTTGGGCTTTCTCAGAGCAGTTCGAGCTTGGACAAAGTTGTTCCAGCAGCTAGTCGTAAGACGATAGGTAGGCTATAGCTTTCCCTACATTATACTTTACGTATATAGGCTATAATTACATTAATTAGTATCTTTGGGTTGATTTTCTAGGTTGGTACCCCCAGACCTTGTCCGTCTCTTTGGTCCATTTATTTCTTACATTATTTATAGTACTCATTGTAGTATTGTAATATTACCCTAGTAGCCCCGTGTGGCCTCTGTATATGCCTCTGGACTATGGACTGTGGGATATTTGGGGATGTTCGCGAGTTCCAGACATCGTGATATTACTTTAGGCTGGATATCTATGTTGTAGAGCTGATTGTGCATGTGCAGGGCCGATAGGTTATTTGTGAGCCATTGGGATAACCTATTATTTTGCGAGCATATCATTCATGCAAAGGATTTTTCTGCATGTCTTACTATTGATTTGGCTTTGGGCCTACTACAAATGGTTTTTCTAAACTTTGCATGGCCCTGAGGGACTATTTTCAGTAAAATGACTATGAAGGGGTTTTGGAGCTGATTTTTATGAAACCTCTTAGGATAAAGAGGATATTACGATTATTTTATCACCAATGTTCTCCCTGATACTAGAATCGGCTCTGCAGGAGTGCTAGACATGTTTTACTATGTATTTAGACCCGAATATGCTTCGGGCACCCTTTATATGGGTATTTGAGACTTGATTACTGATTTATACCCGAATACACTTTGGGCACACTTTGATGGGGTTTTGAGATTACTACTACTGATTTATACAAGTTTCGATTCTGACATGTATTACAAGATTCTAATTATTAATCTAGACCTACATATAATCTAGGCAGTTATACTTTGAGATTTTGCATTTAGTATATGGTCGAGGAACTCCATGAACCTTGTCAATCCATACCAGGGGCTATGTGTTGAGTGTGCCGAAGAAGGCATGTACGATGGAGTTGAGGTACTCAGGGAAATCCCTATCATGGATCCTGCCTCTATGGGGCCTTTTAGGCACCAGAGGTGCGTAACTTACAGGGTTACTATCACACTAGTTCTATCATATCACAGCATCATGCATATTGTATTCAGATTCCACCCTTGGTTGTTATTTGCTCAGTGTATTCTCTAGTAGTATGGGATGTCGGAGGGTTTGTTTTCATTTGATTATGTTCCTTCATTGTATGGGTGGTCGTTGGGACTGTAGGTAGATCATATTACTCATGTTGTATTGTAGAGCTTGTTATGGCCTTCGGTTATTGGTGGTTTAGTGGTTTCTAGCCTGTTGAGGTTGTGATTATATGGCCTTTGGTTATTGGTGGATTAGTGAGTCCTTTATTGTTTGAGGCACTATTTATGTGGCCTTCTAAGCATTTGTGAGCTAGTGGGTTCTATCCTTTATCATGATTTAGAGTAGTGGCTTTCAGTTCTTTATGGCGTAGTTCATTCTATCCTAGGGTTGTAATTGTGAGATTGCTATCTGATTTCCCTGATCTAGAAATAGTGTTTAAGCATTATTCCATTAGTTATATTACTTATAGCTAGATTATTTTCACTTGCTTTCCTTCTTTCCCTTTTTACTTGAGGTTACTGGTATACTACCATTTTTCTGAACTCTCTCTTTATATGTATTATTGTTGCAAGTATCCAGGTGCATTTTTCTTTCCTTCACCTAAGTCTGTGTTATATATATCTCTTTGTGGCTAGCATACTAAGCTTGTAATTCTTGTTGATCTCTTTTTGTGCTAGTTTCCATGTGCTTTCTCTATTGTTTTGGTTACTACTTCTTTACTATCTCCTATATAACTATTTTCATATCTTATATGCGCTCAGTCGGTTGATGATGCCTATTGGGTACCCGTTGCTTAGCAATTAGATCTCATACTACACTTTTGCATCTTTCAGGTGCAGATATTAGTGTGAGCTTTCATCGTTGTTCACATGGAGACTCGTGCAGCTTTAGATATTCGAGACTAGGGTAAGAGCCTGATGACCGGGGCTTGACCAGATCTCATCTTTTGGCACTGTTACTCTTTTTTTGTTCAGAGATAGTTGTATATTCTATTTCGTTAATTTTAGTACTTGTATTCTATTAGAAGCTCCTGTACTTTCGATACCAAGTCTTGCGGTTGGTGTAGTATCCTTGTATACATATATATATTCTGGTTATTTTCTTCTGCATTGTTCTCTATTATATCTGCTTCTGCTTAATTTCTACCTATTGTGCGTGTTGGTTTAGGTAGTAGCCTATTACTAACCATTCTAGGCTATGAGGATTGGTTCGCCTTCTGGGGGGTTGTAGGTGACATCATGACCTGAAAAATTAGCTAATGACAGCTTGGTATCAGAGCTCTATGTTCTTTGGTGTTGTTGGTACAAGAGCAAGTGTCTAAGTAAAGTCTTGCAGATCGGTACGATGATATTTGTATCCTATCTGTAGGAGGCTACAGGTCATTGTTAGTAAAAGTTCAATATTTTTGGCTCCTTATAGTGCATTTCTTGCTCTATCGACTTTTGAACTTCATTTGATTCATTCCTTCACAGATGCCTAGGACTCGTATGACTGCGGGTGATGTCGAGGCTTCTATGCATGGTTCTTCAGTGCTTCTGTTAGTGCCAGGATTTTAGAGTGAGAGAAGACCGCATTAGCTAGGGGGTTTAGGGCCACCCCAGCCTCCAAAAGGGTTTCATTCTACCCTAGCTTTTCAAGACACCGTGGCTAGGACTCTGAGTCCTTCGGTGGGTATTTCAGCACCACAGGTAGGGGTAGTACCCGATTCTTTGAGTAGTGCTTAAGTTGGGTTTGAGGTTTCAGATCTCCAGCAGGGTGGTATGTCGATATTGGAGTATGAGGCAAGGTTTCACGAGATGATTAGGTGCACTGGTAGGACTGTGCATACATAGATTGATAGAGTTCAGAATTTTGTTGGAGGATTGTTTTCGCTGCTTCATTTGGCAACCGAACACTTGGTTACAGTTGGGACTACCTTCCTTCAGGTAGTTGATCATGCTTGGGCTATTGAGGATTTATGTCGTAAGTCATATGGACGTAGTGCTAAGAGGTGTTGCTATCAAGGCAGTTTTCATAGTTCTTACGCTCAGGTAGGGGATTCCCCGCTTGGGATAGGTTCCATTGCTTTATGACTAGCAAGACAGTTCCAGTGGTTCCACAGGTTTCTGAGAGTTGTTTTACAGTGCATGTTGAGCAGAGTAGACATGGTGCAGGTCAGGTTCTTTTAGGTTTGTATTCAAGGCATATAGGCCATGGTGGCCGGTTAGGTTCAGCGAGAGCTCTCTATCCAAATCCATCTAGTGAGTGTTGTTTTTAGTATGGTGAGCATGGGAACTTTGCTAGGGATTGCTTCACGATCATACCTTTCAGTTAGCAGGGTCAGAAGGTTTCATCTTCCAGGGTTCCAGGGCCACCGACTAGAGGTGGTGTACCGGGTATTAGGGATGGTCCCCAGACAGCGAGAGGCAGTGTGCAAAGTGGTAGTGGTGGTCCCCATATGGTTAGAGGTGGCTATAAATAAAGTGGTTCAGGTATCCGTCTAGAGTTGATAGGCATCGCACATCAGAGCAGGGCTTCTTTGGGTTGTTATAATTATAGAGTGATTGGTCACTATTTTAGAGATTGTCACTAGTTGGGGACGATCGACCCTTCAGCATCAACTTCTGAGTACAGTGATAGACACCGATAGTTTGATGCCCTTATTGGTGGGCCAGAGGTAGAGGTTCCCGATATCGTTGCTACAGGTATGACTTTTGCCACCATTATCTAGTGCTAGAGTTGTTTGCCTTGCGAATCTACCCTCTTTTGTGTATATACTTATATGCCTACTGTTTCTTTTTTAGTAGTAATTGTTGTTTGAGTTGTAGTGTTTATGCGTGTAATTCTTATTAGGCTGATTCTTTTTAGTACTGGATGGGGTGTTCTGTCCTTGAGAGATGACTACCCTGGGTTGTGACTCATGGGTAGGTCTTGATAGCCTCTTTTCCTGGTTGGTTTTATCCCTGGTTTCATTATGGTTCTAGAATTGGGTTGTGGGTCCCTTTTCTAATAGTTGTAGTGGTTATTGCCTAGGATGTTGTCTAGCATTTGCTAGAAGTCCTTTTGTTGGTTTATTGTGATACCGGTAGTTATGTGCCGGAGATTGAGGTTTTGTCTTAAGAAGAATGATATGGTTATGCCAGTGGGAATGGGATAGTTTTGCTTTTCTTGGGAAACTAGAATCGACCTTTTCTAATTGTTTGGCTTAGGAAGTTGGCATGTGAATGGGTTGCTCCTGTGGTTTTCTTCAATTTCAAGCCTGGTTGGGTTGTTTTCATTGTTTTTCCCCAGTTCCAGTTGGGATGAGTTTTGATCGTAGTATTCTAGTGGAGCTTTGACTATAACATCATGGTTGAGTTTTTGATTGTGGCATTGTGGTTGAATTTTTGGCAGTGGTATTGCAGTTAAGTTTTGACCATAACATTGTGGTTTAGTTGGGCATTCAACTTGTCCTTTTCTTGCCTTATCAAGTGTCGCTAGTGGAGTTATGGAAGCTAAGGGAATAGATCCAGGATCTTCTATTAAAGAGCCTGTCATTTTTGGTGTTTCTTTGGAAAGGGTTTCATTTGGTTTGAAAAAGAGGGGAGATGACTCTTTATTCATATATATATGTTCTTGAAGCTAACTTAGGTGACGACTGAGGGTTTCCTTGGGTTTGTGTGTTGATGACTTGATTCGATTGACTACAGATTAAAGTTGCATTTTCCTTAGATGAATTCAAGGTCAGATTTCCTTCTAGTAAGAGATCGAGGTAGTGGACATTTCCGGTACTATCTTTAGGATCTTGTTGCATCGAATATGGTTTCCTTGTTATGCTCTTTGGAGGGACAAAGTCTCAATAGCATCTATGGATTGGGTAAATTATGTTTTCAGAGATTAGTTAGCTTCAGTTTCCATAGTGTTCATCGGCGATGTATCAGTCTACTCAAGGGTTTGACAGAGGCATTTATTAGCAATTGAAGTTGGGTTATAGAATCGTGGGCTAGCAGGTTACTTCAGATTGTTCATAGTAGTCTTTCTTTGGTTGCAGCATCTTTGAGCCAGAAAGAAGTAAGTACGGTTAGTTTAGCTCTTCCCTTTCAGTTTCAGGATGATCATTAGCCTTGGACATCTAGTCCTTGGCTAACCGTTTAGGCTAGGTTTGACTTGTCAGACCCCAGCAGAGTTCTTGCTAGAGTTGAGGTCCATTTTACCTTGGTAGGACAGATTCATCAGCGTCAGTTCGATGATCGACAGTGGTGTGTTACATGTGATCAGGTTGTGTGGATTGAGGCTAGCAAGGCTAGTTTAGATTCTGATGGCACATTTTGAGGTTGGTGGTTGCCTTTGTGTTGTGAGGGTTAGAGTCTTGATATTGTTGATTCTATAAGAGGTTGTCTATTGTATGAGATTCAATCATTAGTTAGACTCGTCCAGTGTGGGCCAAGAGTTTTGGTATCTTGAATGCTTTCAGAGTTGGTAGTTTGTGTAGTGGTACAGTGGACCGAGTGGTTTTGAGCCAAAGGGTGAGTTGAAGGATTATGCATATATCCAATAGCTAGGTGGCATCCTTGGATGTAAGGAATCCTTTACTTTGCCTACAGGGTGTTTTGATTTAATAGTCGCGACATGGTGGACTTCTTCCTGAGGCGAGACTAGTGAGGTGATCCTAAATTCGAGTGGTATTTGAGTATGTGGAGCAGCAACGGTACTTCTAGAGCTTGGAGCCTAGTTGTTGGCTATGGACTTTGTGGTAGGCTTACCACACTCTTTACAGGGTTTTGGTTTTGGTTTGGATCTTTGGGCAGGTTGCCCTAGTTCATTTACTTCCAGCTGACTTATACTTGGTACGGTTCAGCGAGGTTGGTTTCTTTCTACAATGGGGAGATTTCTTTCGACACAGGGTGTTTATACATGCCTTTCCCAACCCTTGTGTGCAAGTTTTGGGTTGAGCTCTGATGGTTGGTTCAGTTGGGTTCAGGTATCGGGATTGATCTTAGTAAAGGTATTTGTATATTGGTTGATGGTCAGTCGGGGCAGAGTGTTGCAGCTTTTGAAAATGTGCTTTGGGTTGGTATTTCAGATGTCAAAGGATAGTAGGCTAGATCTTTTCTTGGATAGACTTTGAGTTTGAAGGTGACCTCATTCGAGGTTGAGCATAGCAGGAACTATAGATCTCCGGTAGGTCAGTTGATTTTTTAGGGTGGCTTGAGTTTTTGACTTATGTGAAGCTTCATGATTATGGTACAAAGGGTTAAGGTCAGTATAAAGGGTTTGGCGGATCTATAAGTTCAGCAGTTAGATGTTTAGTTGGTGGCATCGAGGATTCGAGTTTTGTGTGTTGATCGCCTTGGTTCCTTTAGTGTCATTGTTGTGTCGGTGCATTCCAGTTGAGATTCTTAAGGTTCGATTTGGTTGATCGGCCTTTGGAGTTTTGTAGTTAAAGGTTGGAATCTAGCTTGGCTAGTTAGGATTTAAGGCTTAGTTCCTTGTGTTTGGTTTAGTTATGTTCCGTGCCGTCAGGCCGAGGAGGCTACCCGGGGTTTTTGAGGGAGTGGTGCAGGCTTTGCATTTGCAGTTCTTGAGTCTCTGTTGTTTCTTCCTTTCTTGACTTTCACGGATGAAAGTCCTTTTTAGTAGTGGATTATGTAATGACCCTTCCGGTCATTCTTGCGTATTCGCCTTCTTTACACTATTAGAGCTTTCCTGTAGTGGCCCTAAGTCATTATTGGCTTCCTGGGACCGGTAGTTCGGTGCTTGGGCCATTTGTTTGGTTTTGATGGTCGTTTCCCTATTTTAGAGCTTTAACTTAGGAAAATCGTTGACTTCGGATAACATTCTTAGAAATCATACTCGGAATCGAATTCTGACTGTTTTGTTAGCTCCGGAGCGTGGACTTTGGTCAAGTTGGACCTTTGGTCGATATTTGGGAGCTATTCAGCTTAGAATTCTCTCTCGTTATGTGTTTTAAGGCTAATTGGGCTTGTATAGTTGACTTTGGTCAACATTTGGAGAAGACGACCTCGGATGAAAATTTTGCCAGTGTTGTTAGCTCTGGAATGTCGAGTTTAGGCTAGAGGAACCATTGGTTCGGGTCCCGAAGCTTCCGAACATGATTTCAGCCCTTAGATTCCATTTTGGAATAGTTGGACCAAAGATTAATTTTAGGCGTGGGGCCCACTTTTCATTCAATTGACCTCCAATGGGATTTTCATCAATTATGTTAGATCCAGAACGTTGTTTCTAGTTTAATAGCTCAGCTCATTTGTGTTCGCAGGACCCCAGATGCATTCCCGGGGGCCCATCGCTTGAAAATCTACCCTTGGCATGTAGTTGTTGATGTTGGCTATTTTTGTGGTGCCAGGGTGCTGCCTTGGCCACGCCTGTAGCTGGGAAGCGCACCGGCATGATCTCCCACCTGGGCGTGCCAGTGCCGTAGCATCTGTGCTCCTGCGCGCTACCTAGGCGCCCTTGCGCCTGGGCGTGGCACCTTTAAAGAGGTTGTCAGCTTCTCTCTCCCCTTCATTTCTAAAAATCCCAAAATCGATTCATCCATTAAAGTACCTCATAAAACCACCATTTTCACACCTTGTTCATCCCAGCTACTTGGAGGCTGTTATTTTGACGATCCTTGAACGTTTATTGACTTCTAAATTGGGTAAGTTGCCTCTTCAAATTCCATTTCCCTCTTTAAATTCTTTATTCTTGGGTTGATTTGAGCCCCGTTTCTGGTCCATTTCTGCTCAAATTTTGAGCATGTTCTCCCTGGAATGTGGGGAACACCGTGGTAACTTTCATTTCTGGATTTGGGTTATGGGGCCCACGAGCCCGCTTGTGACTCAAATTTTGACCCGGCTATGTTTCTAACATTATAGGTATCGTTGGCTTCATATTGATGCGTAGAATATTATTTTGATATTGTGTTCACGATTTAGGTTTTCTCGTAGTAGTTCGAGCTTGGATAACGTCATTCCAGTAGCTAGTCATCGGACGACAGGTACGTTATGGCTTTCCCTACCTTAGACTTTGGATATATAGGCTATAATTGCATTAATTAGTGTCCTTGGGTTGGTTTTCTAGGTTGGTACCCCCAGACCTTGTCCATCTCTTTGGTTCATTTATTTCTTACGTTGTTTGTAGTACCTTATAAACGCTCAAATTGTACTCCCCAAATATGGAGGCACGACAATCGTCAAGCAAAACACATTTATATGTACCCAATAGGTCTCAGGATCGTACCCACAAAGACTTGACGCTAGCTATATGGAGATTGTATCGAAATGAGTTCACAAAGAGAGTAAATGTTCAAAACGCAAAAGTTAAAGGTTGGGGGAATTGGGATTCTGTCACTACAATCACAATTCGAATTTAAAGCAAGTAAGTAAAATGGGTGTACCAAATTGACTGGGAGACTAGGGATTTGTATCCAATGGGGCTTTAATGTGGGATAGGATGTTTATCAATTCACACTTATTTTCACTTATTGAAACAAGTAGTATTGTTCATGGGTATGGTTGTTTATCTCTCGATCAACAACCACATATCCGATAATCCCAGTTAGAGCACTATCGGTTAAATCAACAAGCAACCAATGTCTAGCTTGGGGATGTCACACTATCTCTAGCTTAGACGCTTAAGTGGGTGATTTCGTCGATATGAGCTATTTCTGGCCTCAAATTTAAATGGAGTCCCAAGTTCCCACTAGTAATCTCACATCCGAAACCATGAAATTATCTTTCAAGCAACAAGATAGTCAAGTAATGAAAATTAATATTTGCAACCACCAATTTTAGGATTAAAACTTGGTGAAATTACTAGACCCATGTCAAATAAGCAATTATAAGCAAGAATAAACAACACCCACACCCATTTGTCAAGCACCCATTATCAACACATCCCAAGACAAATGAAATCATCCACTCATAGCAAAGGAGAGAGATATACCAAATGGGTAAGTAAAAATCCTTTTCATTCAAGCTGAATTTCAAGTTCTAAGCTCAATTTGACTACACAAATGGTTAACCAAGATTTGGAAGAGAGAATAGATTTAAACCCTCTTCTTCTTAGAGAGGAAAACTTGTTCTCAAAGTAAAAATCTCTTCTGAATATTCAGGACTAAAGAATGTTATTTACAAATGTTCCTAAATTAGCCTTTTATAGTTTCCCAAATCGTCACTAAAAATTCAGGACAAAATTGCCCTTTGGGTGATGTGCGATGCGACGTGCGGTTCGCATGTCATGATGTGCGCGTTGAACACTGTCTTTAGTTGGACCGGTGACATCAACTCATTTTGGGGGCTTCATGTGAAGGAGGTGTGGTTCGCACCTTGGGTTGTGCGCGTTGCACAGCGACCTCACCCCTTACAGATTCTTCAGTGAATTTTGCATATCCATGCGGCAGAGGTACGTTCCGCACAACGTCTTGTGCGTGTCGCACGGGCACTTCATCCCAGTCCAAAATCTCCATATTTTCTGATCCTTCCACACTTCACTCCTTTTAAGCTCTTTTTGGGTCTATTTCCTTGTTTTTCATCACTAATCAAAAGTACCTACATAGACATCAATAAAGGCCATAAGAACCTCTAAATCTATTCAAAACATAGCAATAATTCATGGATTCAGGCTCAATAAGTTCGTAGATTACCGACTTATCAAACCCCCAAACTTGAACTATTGCCTGTTCTCAAGAAAGATACTCATAAGGCAAGGAATGAATTATGTTCTAGACTCAATCAAGGCACAAAAGACTATTCTATACTAAAAATTAAGAAAAAGAATAAGCAAATGACTCAAACAAAAGACTCAACTATGATGCTCATCTCAATTTGAACCACCACAAACTCAAGGCAATTGATCATTTCAAAAAAAAAAATCTTTTCCTAAAGGACTTCATTTCTCATTCAAGACCAAGGGAATTTTGTCATTCAAAACAAGACATTTAAGTTTCTTAAGTCATTGGCATGGACCGTCAAGGTTTGCCTCAATATTCGCCACACAACTTGTCTTATTCATTTCCCTCAATTGAAATAGAGACTTCATGTTTCCATTTGAGTGCATGATTCCACTCACCACAAGAGAGAATCCCACTTCACAATCAATCTATTCACAAAACAACGGGATTATAGGAGAACCAAGAAGACTCTCACTCTCTCAAAGAAGTTCACGTGCATATGCGTCGAACCATAGGCTTACCCTTTATGTAAATCATCGCTAATGTAGGGAGATAATCTCGCAATCACCAAGGACTTGCAGGTTACGATGTCGGCTAGGGCTAAGGTGAGGATTTCATTTGGTTAAAGTGACTGCACCTCCCTACTGCTTTTTGTTCTCATTTGGAACACCGCTCACATTTTCAAATTTCAACTTCACCTTATTTCTCCCTCACATAACCCAAGCTTCTCCTTTCCAATCATGACCATTCAATCTCATTGTATCACCTTCACTTGGTAGCACCTATTTTCATTTCCTTTTCATTTTCCGCTCATTGGGTTGACTTTTGGAGCAATTTTCCATTCAAACCTATGGTTCTACCTTGCACTTGAAGTTCTTTCCTTTTCTTCTCCTCATTTGATCACATACACCCCCAAACTTAGGCTTTAGCCAATATTTCACTTTCAAGCAATTAGGGAGGATGGGTGAAGTGGCTATCAAAAAGGGTCTAAGATCATCTTCAAAGGTTGGTCACACCTATAATTTTACCTTGAATCACATTCGGGGAAAGTTCTAGACGACATGCATGCATGAGAATCAAGGTAAAGCCTCACCACACAAGGCATCATACCAAAAGACTTCTTTCATTAGTCTCAACATCAATTGGGACAAATAATTTTTGACAATCTAGTCTGAGTTCATTACACACTCGTTTGTGAGTTAATCAAGCCAAAGAGAGAGTGTGCAAGTCAAGACAAGAGAATGCTTTTCCTCAAAAATTCATTTCCCTTCTTCCTTTTATTTTCAAAAATATTTTGCCAAGAGAAACTTTTCGATGGGTCTATTTCGAGACAAGAAACTACTGACTCAATTTTAACTTGGCATTTTCCCTTAAGAAAGTCGACTCTCAATATTTCTTAGGGAAATACTAACTCAGTTCGACACAAAAACAAAGGAAAAAGAGAGAAAAAGAACTTTGCTCCTTGGGAAAGAACCGCGGTATTAAGAAAAAACTCGGAGTTTATTGCTAAACTACTATTAATGAGGCGATTACCAAGCTTAAAGCACCCCTAAACAAAAATGGGGCATTGTCCTCAATGAAATTAGAGTGTTCAAGGAAGAAGGTACTCCCTGGAACCTTGCGCAAAATGCACATGCTATGGGGCAAACCGCATTAGTAGGCACACGACCATATGGGATTTTGGTGCTAGTGTTCTGTATGTTACTGTGTTAAGGACATGCAAAATGCATATCATGATGTCTGATCGCCCCAACCATCGCATAGAGGACTGATGTTTTGATGAAATTCTCAGTGTTCTTGTTGGTGGGGCAAAACCAGTGTGTGACGCACACAATGTGTCATGTGATTGCATATTTGGAACACCTCTTGATATTTGCTCCAACACCCTTAGCTTGGTTCCTAACTACAAATCCAATAAAAACAACACATAAAATAACAATGAAAAGCAAAAAATGCGGAAAGTAAAGATGCATGCTTGAGTTTCCTCCCAAGAAGCGCTTGGTTAAACGTCACGGCTCGACGATGGAACCTCCCATTCAATGTTTGCCAAGGTAAATTGCTCCTAAGAATGCAACCTCTGCCATTAGGCCCAAATACTTCTTGACCTGCTTTTTCTTGAGAAGCTCCTTCATGAACTTTGCATACCCGGGCATTTGCAATAATGCATCGACCAAAGGAATGGTAATGGATAACTTGTTAAACATGTCCGCAATTTTCTTAAATTGATTTTCCTCCTTCTTCTTGGTCAATCTTTGAGGATAAGGAGGGGGTCCTTTTAGCATAGGATGTGGGACATTTTGTATACTAGAAACCTCTTTCTCGATATTAATAGCAACTTGAGAAGGAGGATCGGCCTCATCCTTCTCTTCATTCATGTGAACATCATTAGAACACATGTTTGGTGCACTAGGATTCACCCTAACCACAAAATTTTCATCCACTTCATTATCAAGAACAATATCCTCTTCAACATTATCATTCAGCTCTACAACAATCTCATCTGATGGTTTCTTCCCCCCACTAAACATTCGTCCACTCTTAGCGACAATTGCCACAATATGGCCATCGTTCTTCGGGTTCATTGTAGTGTCACTTGGAAGTGTCCCCTTAATCTGAGGATTCATTTGTCAAGATAAGTGATTCATTTTTGCCTCAAGATGCTTAATAGTAGCCAAGTGAGAGCTCACTATTTGGTGAAGAGTTGACACTTTGCTCTTTAGATCCTTCACCCCACTATCGATTGACTCAACTTTTTTCAAAACTAGAGACAACATTTCTTTGATTTTTGAATGTTTGGGGTTGCTCAGGGTTGGCTGATATGTATGGGCATCAGCCTTAGGTGGATACACACAAGGATTAGAGCTCTGGTGATTATTCTGGTCACCTTCCCTCTCACAATCTATTCCTTCATCTCTCTTTAATTGTTTAGATTCGAATTGGGAGGTGAGCCAAAACATTCATTCTTCAAGTCGTTTGATAGCGATGGAGTGTGAATGCACAGTTTGATCCAGACTTCCAAGATCGTACCTCAAACTACTGACACCTTCATTAATGGACTTTACCTTTTCTAGCACTCTCGCAAGCATACTCTCAACTCTAGAACCATCATTATGCAAGTTCCAACCTAGATTTTCATGATCTTGTCTCCCGGACTTAGGCTTGATTTTTGGAGACCTTCATGGGAACCCATATCATGATTTGAAGCCAATGTTTCCTTACTATATTAACTAGAACACTCCACTTCTTCTACTAATTCCACAGCCCGAACAACACCAATGGTGTTAACCGTCTTTACTGTGTTGTTCATCACACTCATGGTTATGAATTCAAGGAGTGTTTTAGCGATTGATAGTTCTCTATCCCTTTGTGCACCATTGTTCCTCCATTAATCAATTTCTTTAGCAGAGATAGAACCCATTTCCCCTTCAGCTCCCCATATCAACAACCTATGGTTTACTATATTCACCTCAACAAGTGAATATGGGTCGAGTGAGAAGTATTTGGGATTCCTAGATGCAACCTATTCAAATAGAAAACAACAAATAAAATAAAAGAACAAGCACTCTACAAGGTGATTTCAAATCTACAATTAAAAATAACTATCAAATCAAGTCCCCAGCAACGGCGTCATTTTTGATAAATGCTCAAATCGTACTCCCCAAATATGGAGGAACCACGATCGTCAAGCAAAACACATTTATAAGTACCCAACAGTTGTCGAGGTCATACCCACAGAGACTTGATGCTAGATATATAGATATTGTATCAAAATGAGTTCACAAAGAGAGTAAATGTTCAAAACGCAAAAGTAAAAGGTTGGGGGAATTGGGATTCTGTCCTACAATCAGAATTCAAATTTAAAGCAAGTAAGTAAAATAGGTGTACCAAATTAACTGGGAGACTAGGGATGTGTATCCAATGGGGATTTAATATGGGATAGGGTGTTTATCAATTCACACTTATTTTCACTTATTGACACAAGTAACATTGGTCATGGGTATGGTTGTTTATCTCTCGATTAACAACTACATATCCGATAATTCCAGTTAGAGCACTATTGGTCAAATCAACATGCAATGAATGTCTAGCTTGGGGAGGTCACACTATCTCTAGCTTAGACCCTTAAGTGGGTGATTCCGTCGATATGAGCTATTTCTAGCCTCAAATATGAATGGATTCCCAATTTCCCATTAGTAATCTCACATCCGAAACCATGAAATTCTCTTTCAAGCAACAACATAGTCAAGTGATGAAAATTAATGTTTTCAACCACCAATTTTAGGATTAAAACTTGGTGAAATTACTAGACCCATGTCAAATAAGAAATTATAAGCAAGAATAAACAACACCCACACCCATTTGTCAAGCACCCATTATCAACACATCCCTAGATAAATGAAATCATCCACTCATAGCAAAGGAGAGAGATATACAACATGGGTAAGTTAAAATCCTTTTCATTCAAGTTGAATTTCAAGTTTTAAGCTCAATTTGAGTACACAAATGGTTAACCATGATTTGGAAGAGAGCATAGATTGAAACCCTCTTCTTCTTGGAGAGGAAAACTTGTTCTCAAAATAAAAAGCTCTTCAGAATATTCAGGACTAAAGAATGTTATTATAAATGTGCCTAAATTTGCCTTTTATAGTTTCCTAAATGGTCACTAAATATTTAGGACAAAATTGCCCTTCAGGTGATGTGTGACATGATGTGTTGTTCGCACGTCATGATGTGCGTGTCATACACTGTCTTCAGTTGGACCGGTGACTTCAGCTTAATTTGAAGGCTTTGTGCGAAGGAGGTGCGGATCACACCTTGGGTTGTGCGCGTCGCACAGTGACTGCACCCTTTAGCAGATTCTTCAGTGAATTTTACATATCCATGCAGCAAAGGTGTGTTCTGCACAATGGATTGTGTGTGTCACATGGGCACCGCATCTCAGGCCAGAATCTCCATCTTGTCCGATCCTTCCACACTACACTCCTTTTGAGCTCTTTTTGGGTCCATTTCCTTATTTTTTATCACTAATCAAAAGTACATGCATAGACATCAATAAAGGCCATAAGAACCTCTAAATCTATTCAAAACATAGCAATAATTCATGGATTCAGGCTCAATAAGTTGGTAGATTACTGACTTATCAGTACTCGTTATAGTATTGTAACATTACCCTTGTGGCCTCATGTGGCCTGTGTATATGCCTGTGGACCATAGATGGTGGGATATTTTGGAATGTCTGTGAGTCCCGTACATCATGATGTTGCTTTAGGCTGGATATCTATGATGTAGAGTTGATTGGCCTGTGCAGGGCATGTAGGTTGTTTTTGAGCCATTGGGCTAACCTATTGTTTGCGAGCATATCATTCATACAAAGGATTTTTCTGTATGTTTTACGATGGATTTGTCTTTGTGCCTACTATAAATGGTTTTTCTAAACTTTGCATGGCCTCGATGGCCCATTTTCGTTAAAATGACTATGAAGGGGTCTTGGAACTGATTTTTATGAAACCTCTTGGAGTAAAGATGATATTACGATGATTTTATCACCAATTTTCACACTAATACTAGACTCGGCTATGCCAGAGTAATAGAGATGTTTTACAATATATCTAGACCCGGATACGCTCTGGGTACCCTTTATAAGGGTATTTGTGATTTGATTACTCATTTAGACCCGGATACACTTTGGGAACCCTCTTATGGGGTTTTGAGATTACTACAACTTATTTAGACCAGGTTTGATTTTGGACACATACTATGAGATTTTGATTATCTATCTAGACCTGGATACACTCTGAACAGTTTATACTTTCATATTTCATGTTTAGTATATGGTCGAGGACCTCCATGGACTTTGCTGATCTAGACCAAGGGCTACATGCCGAGTATACCGGAGGAGGGGTGTACGATGGAGTTGGGTATTTAGGGGAATCCCTTCTATGGATCTTGCCTCTATTGGTCCTTTTAGGTATTGGAGGTGCATAACATACAGGGTTACTATCACACTGGTTTTATCATATCACATCATCATGCATATTGTATTCAGATTCCACTCTTGTTTGTAATTTGCTCAGTGTACCTCCGTTAGTATTGGATGTTGGAGGGTTTGATTTCACTTGATTGTGTTCCTTGATTGTATGGGCATCCTTTGGGACTGTAGGTAGATCATATTACTCTTGTCGTATTGTAGATCTTGTTATGGCCTTTGGTTATTGGTGGTTTAGTGGTTTCTTGCTTGTTGAGGTTGTGATTATATGGCCTTTGGTCGTTGGTGGATTAGTGAGTCCTTTATTGTTTGAGGCACTGTTTATATGGCCTTCTAAGCATTTTTGAGCTAGTGTGTTCTATCCTTTATCGTGGTTTAGAGTAGTGGCTTTCAGTTCTTTGTGGCGTAGTTCATTCCATCTAGGGTTGTAATTGTGAGATTGCTATCTGATTTTTCTGATCTTGAAATGGTTTTTAAGAATGATTATGTTAGTTATATTGCTTCTAGCTTGATTATGTTCACTTGATTTCCTTTATTTCCTCTTTACTTGAGGTTACCAGTATACCGCTATTTTTTTGAACTCTCTCTTTAAATGTATTATTGTTGCAAGGATCCAGGTGCGTTCTTCTTTCCTTCACCTGATTCTGTGTTATATTTATCTCTTTGTGGATAGCATAGTATGCTTGCAATTCTTATTGATCTATTTCCGTGCTAGTTTCTATGGTCTTTCTCTATTGCTTATGTGACTACTTATTTGCTATGTGATATATTACTGTTTTTATATCTTATATTTACTCAGTAGGACAATTATTCCTACTGGGTACCCGTTGCTTAGCAATTGGTGCTCATACTACACTTTTGCATCTTTCTGGCATAGATATTAGTGTGAGCTTTCATCGTTGATCGAATGGAGACTCGTGCAGCTTTTGATATTCGAGACTAGGGTGAGCGCCTAAAGACCGAGGCTTGACTACATCACATCTTTTGGCACTATTACTATTTATTTATTTAGATACAGTTGTATATAATGTTTAGTTACTTCTAGCACTTGTATTCTATTAGAAGCTCCAGTACTTTTGATCGCAAGTCTTGGGATTGGTGTAGTTTCCTTGTGTGTGTGTATATATATATATATATATATATATTCAGGTTATTTGTTCTGTGTTGCTCTCTATTATATTTGCTTCTGCTTATTGTGCGTGTTGGTTTAGGTAGTATCCCATTACTAACCGTTCTGGGCTACGGAGATTGATTCGCCTACTTGAGGGGGGGGGGGGTTGTAGGTGCCATTATGACCTGAGAAATCGGGTCGTGATAGTTCTTCCCCTATAAGGTTGAATTAGATTAATATATATATATACATACACACATTTATATATATACACATACACACATATATATACATAAACATATATAGATATACATATAATGTATGTGTGTGTGTTTGTGCATATTATGCACATTAATGAGGGTTTTGCAGGAAAAATATTTTGATGATTTATTCGATATATATATATATATACATATAAATATATATACACACACACATATATATATATATACATACACATATATAGATATAGATATACATATAATGTATGTGTGTGTATGTGTGTGTGTTTGTGCGTATTATGCACATTAATGAGGGTTTTGCAGGAAATTGTTTTTCATGATTTATTTGATCAGCAAAAAAAATTAGTTATATATATATGGTTATTCAAGCTCGAGTTTGAGGTATGTAAAGTGTCACGCCCCAAACCATGGGAGGCATGACCGACACCCGGAGCCCTAAAAGGCCGAGGGTGTCAAAATAGAGTGTATCTCTATTGAACTTGCTTGGGGTCTGAGACCGACAAGGTCTCTAAGAATAGCAATTTGAAACACTAAAAGCTCAATAGTAGTTAAGCAACTCAAGGCCGACAAGGCTATTATCATAGTAGATAGCTAATAGCAAGGCCGACAAGGCCATAACCAACACTGAAATACATATACACGTCTACAAGCCTCTAGGAGTAAGTAAAATATCTCATATCCAGGACAGGGCCCTGGACTACCCATAAGTTGTACATATACATAACCTGGCCAAAATATAAGCTAGACCTCTGACTCGTCAGCTCCAGGAAGAATGGAGCTTACCAAAATGGTTGAACTTTGCAACTCCTACTGAAGAGATCTGTCTGGATCTCTGTCTGGACCTGCAGGCATGTATGCAGTGCCCCCAGGCAATGGGGACGTCAGTACGACAATAATGTACTGGCATGTAAGGTAGAAACATAAAAGCAAGTCGCAAGTAGTAAATCCGAACAAGATATAATATGAAACTTGTAAACTGTAATTCGTAAGACTCGTTAAGCTCTTTCTCTTTTATTCTTTTTAGAACACAACACATGCATTAACTCACGCTGAAACTCACTCTTTATAACCCACACTGAACCACAATAGCGCCTCGGTGCACCCTATATTTAATAGCCTCAATATGGCAGTAGCGCCTCGGCGCACACTATGTATATAATGGCCTCAATATGGCAGTAGCACCTCGGTGCACACTATGTGTATAATGGCCTCAATATAGCAGTAGCACCTCGGTGCACACTATGTATATAATAGCCTCAATATGGCAGTAGCACCTCGGTGCACACTAACACGCAAACCATGCATAATAAGTGTATTACTAGATTGACCTTCCAAGCTATTCTTGTTATTTATGAAGGTTCATTTAGATAACTTCTTTAGCCTTGGCTTACTAGATGTTGGACTCAACATACCAAACACATATAAATGGGGATTTGACTTTCTAACTTTCCTTGTATACTTTCTAAAGCTTGATTAGAGATCACAATACAAAGAAGAAACTTGACAAAAGGATAACTTACATTTCGTGCAAAAAGAATAAGATTTTTATAAGAAGGCGACTTGAATCACCATAATGTATAAAATAGTTCCTTAAGACTTGTTGAGTTACCAAATCAGCTCTTTTACAACAAAATACTCAAATTTCTTCTTTCGGAGATTTAGAGTTCTATTTCTAGATTCATGCCGATAAGGAATAAAGAAACCTTAACATACCTCGTTCCTTCCGAAGATTGCGCTTACCACAACTTGGACTTTCCCTTATTAAGTTAATCTACAACACAAGGGTATAATGAAGCTAATATTAGCTCTTAAACCTGCTGCAACATTCCCAAAACAGTAGCTAAACATTTCCCGGGCAGATTTACGTATTTTGCATTAATTAAAGGTGTATCATCACACCTTTCTCCCCTATCCAATACACATCACACACACACCAACCTACTGCCTCCAATAATACAAAAACACATCAAACAGCCCCTACACAACTCACCATGCCAAAATACAATAGCAACACATTGAACCCACGGCTTCCGATCGCCGTCCCGTGAGTTCTTAACAACAATTCAACAACAATTGTCCATCCGAACTTCAATCCAAAAATATTATTATGGGCAGAGTACTTACCAAACTTGAAGGTGTGTTTTTATCCTCTTTTTATTGATGCTTTAAAAGCTTAAGTACCCCCTACACATACACCAACAAGAGAAGAAGAAATTTCTTAATTGTTACACAATTTCTATGTGTTAAATCATAAGAAAGGGGCTGCCATAGTTCATGTCTTTCTTACCATAGGATATCCTAGCTATATGTAGTATATTAATACCAATATAACAAGTTGATTAACTCACCTTAAGCTTGAATTAATCTTGGTCTTCTTAGAACCCTAAAGGGAGAGAAGGGCTGCCAAAAGGAAATGAGATAAGAGAGAATTTTCCAGCTTTTTGTGATCAACATTGATCAGCAAAAGGCCTATATAAAGGGACCTTTTTGGCCGACTTTTTTTTGAGTATATTTGGGCCAAAATGGGTCAAGAAACTTGGGTCAAAATTACCCTTTGCTTGGGCCTCAAAAGGGTTAAGTTTTGGGGCTGATTTTGGGCTTCTCTTGGGTCAAAATGTGGTCAATATTGGTGGCTCCCTTTTGTAGTTGTTTGGGCCAGATTTGGTTGTTCTTTGATGGGCCAACTTTAAGCTTCATTTGGGCTACCATTAGTTCTAATAATCCATGGTGTTGCTGCCCGTAATCGGCCCTCGGATCTTAGTTCGTTAGCGTAGGTAGGTGATGCACCTACTTGTCACCTAAGAGCTTAGATAAGTCGAGCAAGTACCTCACTTGTTTTATCTCATTTTCAAAACCCTCCTCCTTATAACTTAACTTAACACTTATATACATTTGACCATTTCAAATTCTAGGCCAAAGTACCCCTTCACAATCTCGAGCTCAAATACCTTCGTAGATATTTACTTAGTCATATAGGTTTTGAAAGGTACGGGGTGTTATACCCTTCCCCCCTTAGAATCATTCGTCCTCGAATGAGGGTAATGCATATAGAGCTCTAGTCCCTTAGGATTTTTTAAAATTTCGACAGAGTTTCCTTTATAATTGGGACTATCCAAAAACCTGAAACTCGGCAAAAGTCCAGCACGATGCCTCACAGGGCGATACAACTATATATAATTAAATGTAATCATTTTCACATGTTCAAACCTTATCATATTTGCATAGTAGGAAGAGTATCAAGAATATAAGAATATGACTTACCTCTGTACTATCTTCAAGTCATAAATAACTGGGGATGTTTTTTCCTCATTTCTTCCTCGGCTTCCC
Organism: Jaltomata sinuosa; assembly: GCA_003996215.1. Taxonomy (NCBI): domain Eukaryota; kingdom Viridiplantae; phylum Streptophyta; class Magnoliopsida; order Solanales; family Solanaceae; genus Jaltomata; species Jaltomata sinuosa. Next base: position 3,313 of record QJPP01007014.1, on the reverse strand, counting down.
ACGTCATTTCCTCAATATTATTATTTCTCCACAACACCTTTACTGAGGCTACTTCTTTGGTTCTGAGCTTCCTAACTTGACGATCTAGGATAGAAATTGGTACTTCCTTATAGGATAAGTCTTCAGAAAGTTGAACATCTTTAATAGGCATAATACGTGAAGGATCTCCTATGCACCTTCGTAGCATCGATACATGAAATACAGGATGGACTGTCTCCAATTCTGTGGGTAAATCTAGCTCATATGCCACTTTTCCTACCCTCCGAATGATCCTGTATGGTCCAATATATCTTGGACTAAGCTTTCCCTTTTTACCAAATCGCATAACGCCTTTCATGGGCGAAACCTTTAGGAAAACCCAATCACTAATATTAAATTCCAAATCCCGACGTCGCACATCTGCATATGATTTCTGCCTACTCTGGGCTGTTAGTAATCTTTCTCGGATTAGCTTCACCTTCTCCATTGCCTGATTAACTAGGTCTGGCCCTAATAATCCTGCTTCTCCAATTTCAAACCATCCAATTGGTGATCTACACTTTCGCCCGTATAAAGCCTCATAAGGAGCCATTTGAATGCTTGCATGGAAGCTATTATTATAAGCAAACTCAATTAGTGGCAAATGGTCATCCCAACTCCCTTTAAAATCTAGTACACAAGCTCGTAGCATATCTTCGAGTGTTTGAATAGTGCGTTCAGCTTGTCCATCTGTCTGTGGATGAAAAGCTGTACTGAGACTTATTTGAGTACCTAAGCCTCTCTGGAAAGACCTCCAGAAATTTGATGTAAACTGAGCACCCCTATCTGAAATGATGGAAATTGGGACACCATGAAGTCGAACTATTTCACTAATATACAACTTGGCATAATCTTCAGCAGTATAAGTTGTCCTAACTGGCAAAAAGTGAGCTGATTTTGTAAGTCTATCTACAATCACCCATATGGAATCATACTTCCGATAAGTACGGGGTAAGCCTGTAATAAAGTCCATGTTGATCACCTCCCATTTCCAGGTAGGTATCACTATACTTTGAGTTAGACCTCCGGGTCTCTGGTGTTCAATTTTTACCTGTTGACAATTCGGGCATTGGGCTACAAACTCTGCAATATTTCTCTTCATATTATTCCACCAATAAATTTGTCGAAGATCATGATACATCTTCGTCGCTCCTGGATGGATCGAATAGCGGGAATAGTGAACTTCTGCCAAAATTTTCTCCCGAAGCTCCCCGACGTTAGGTACACATAGACGACCTTGATATCTCAGAACCCCATCCTCCTTAAGCTCTATTAGTGGTTGCTTTGTTGTGGAATTTCCTCCCTCAATCTTACTAATTCTGGATCATTATATTGTCTTTCCTTTACCTCTGTCATAAGTGAGGATTCCGCTGTGCTTTGAATAACAACTCCCCCATTACCTTGGTCTAGTAGTCGAACCTGCAAATTAGCTAACTGATGTAGTTCTCTTGTCATCTCAATCTTTCTATTTTCCACGTGGCTCAAGCTTCCCATGGATTTGCGGCTAAGTGCATCGGCCACTACATTGGCCTTCCCTGGATGGTACAAAATATCTACGTCATAATCCTTTAGTAACTCTAGCCACCTTCTTTGCCTTAGGTTTAAATCCTTCTGTTTGAATAAATACTGTAGACTTTTGTGGTCCGAAAACACGTCTACATGGACTCCAAACAAGTAATGGCGCCAAATTTTCAAGGCAAATATAACTGCTGCCAATTCAAGATCGTGAGTAGGGTAATTTTGTTCGTGCTTTCTTAGTTGTCTCGAGGCATAGGCAATAACTTTACCATGTTGCATTAAAACGCAACCTAACCCAATCCTTGAAGCATCACAATAAACAACATAACCTTCTGTGCCCTCTGGCAGAGTTAAGACAGGTGCTGAAGTAAGCCTGTCCTTCAACTCCTGAAAACTCTGCTCACATGCATCAAACCACTGGAACTTGGCAGCTTTATGAGTCAACTTTGTCAATGGTGCAGATATAGAAGAAAACCCTTCTACAAACCTTCGGTAATAACCTGCTAAGCCCAAAAAACTACGGATCTTTGTAGCATTCAAGGGCCTCGGCCAATTCTTTACTGCTTCAATCTTTTGGCCGTCAACTCTAATACCTTCGTCTGTAATTATATGGCCAAGAAAAGCCACTGAAGTCAACCAAAACTCACATTTGGAGAACTTTGCATATAATTTATGATTCTGAAGTGTTTGCAATACTGCACGTAAATGATCAGCATGTTCGGCTTTGGACCGCGAGTAAATCAGGATATCGTCAATAAATACGATCACGAATACATCTAGGAATGGCTTGAATACCCGATTCATTAGGTCCATAACAGCTGCTGGGGCATTAGTAAGCCCAAAAGACATTACTAGAAATTCAAAGTGGCCATACCTTGTCCTAAAGGCTGTTTTTGGAACATCTACCCCTTTAACACGTAACTGGTGATACTCCGACCGCAAGTCAATCTTTGAAAAACATTTGGCGCCTTGCAACTGATCAAAAAGGTCATCAATCCTTGGAAGCGGATACTTATTCTTGATTGTAACTTTGTTCAGTTGTCGGTAAGCGATACACATTCTCAAGGACCCATCCTTCTTACGAACAAACAAAACTGGTGCGCCCCATGGCGATGTACTAGGCCTAATGAAACCTTTTTCGAGTAGATCCTTTAATTGTTCCTTTAACTCTCTTAATTCTGCAGGAGCCATCCTGTAAGGGGGAATTGATATTGGCTGAGTATCTGGGAGTAGGTCAATGGCAAACTCAATTTCCTTTTCTGGAGGGATTCCTGGAAGCTCATCCGGGAATACATCTAGAAATTGACTCACCACGGGAACCGATTGAAGAGTCACTGGTCCTTCTTCTATACTTTGTACTCGGACTAAATGATAAATATAGCCTTTAGAAATCATTTTCTGGGCTTTAAGGTAGGAAATAAACCTACCCCTTGGCGTGGCAGCATTACCTTTCCACTCCAGGATTGTCTCTTTTGGAAAATGGAATTTGACAACCTTAGTTCTACAATCGATATTAGCATAACATACAGCTAACCAGTCCATGCCCATAATGACATCGAAGTCAATCATATCTAATTCGATTAGATTAGCTGAAGTGAGATGGTCATAAATCCACACTGCACAATCTCGATAAACTCGTCTAGCTATAATAGATTCACCAACCGGCGTAGATACAACAAATGGTCTAGGCAATACCTCAGGGCCTACCCCCAACTTACCAGCAACGAGCGGGGTAACATATGAAAGAGTAGAGCCAGGATCTATAAGTGCATAAACA